>PVIC010034365.1:0-19630 GCA_004025085.1 Thryonomys swinderianus
AAAAAAAAAAAAAAAAAAAAAAAAAGAATGATGAGGTTGAGTCATTTATACTCAAATAGATGTTCTTTAAGGACATACTCATAAGTGAAATAAATAGGTCACAGTTCTGTACATATCATATCTTTTCTCTGGTATGAGACACTGAAGTTGTAAATATTTTCTAGAATGCATGATCGATATTGCAAAATAGTAAATATTCAAAGGGAAATGGGGTTTAGGGGTAAATAATGAGGGGAAAGAAAAAAACTGATGGTAATAAAAGGAAACAAAGCTTGTGTATATAAGGGTAGGGGATGTAGGGTGGGTAGGAGAAGGGGAAAAATAAGCAGTTATCTCATATACTGTTAAAATTCTCAATGTGAAGTGTAATTGTGATGTGTATATATAATGCACCAATAAATTAAATGTTTTAAAAACTAAAATGTACCAATAAAGATTCAAATCTTTAAAAAGAAAGAAAACAGAAAAAAAAAAACTATATTACAAAGCCACTGTGACCAAAAAACAAAAAAGTGATAGGAGATAGAAGAGAAATATTTTAAAATTTAAATTATTTTACCAATTCTTGTAAACATGAGTATTTTGTCACCAAAGATGTCATTACCTTATATATTGTTTAAATTGCTAAAATTTGCATATTCTATTTGAGATAGTTTTAAAATTTGGAATTAAGGAGGGTAAAGAGATAACTGAATGAAATCACATATGGCATAACTTATTTAGATCTATACAAACTAGAATATGTCTATTTTAGCAAGAGCACTTGTCTGACATTGGATTCTTCCCAACTCAGACCAGTCAAGGATTTCAATACAAATAGTTCATGTGGGTAGGGATTCCAGAAATTATTGAAGGAAAATGAAGAAAAAAGACAGAAAAGGAATGGATGCAGTAGAGAGTTTGTAATGAACAGGTTACTGCTGGAAGGCAATTTGGGTATAATCCCACTGAGATCTTCTGGGAGACAATGTTAAAGACTTCTGAGCTGTCCTTCCAAGATCCAAAGAAGCTTTCACTATTTTACTCCTGATTTTCATTGTCACTAATAAATGGCTGATCCAAGAATTGTAAGTCCCCAGCATGTACGTACACTATGCACAACTTGAGTGTGTACCTATAGTTAGAGACTGACCTCTTGTACACAAAAAAGTGTGCTTGTGCTAAGATGCCCTTGATACATGAATGGGACACTGACATCATCTGTTATTCCTTAAACAACAGAAGGCCCCTAAATAAAGAACTCAAGTGGTAGATCATAATTTTGGATTATAAATGTGAGACCTAATTTCCAAGTACTGCCCTAAAAAAATAAAAAAAGATGGGGCCAGAGGGTTAGTTCAGTGGTTCCAGCACCTGCCTCGCAAGCGCAAGGTCCTGAGTTCCATCCCCAGTAACCACATACAATGCTGGGAGTGGAGACTCACACCCACCAGCAATCAATACCGCGTACCACAGTGCCGGGCATGGTGGCTCACGCCTGTAATCCCAGCACTCAGGAGGCAGAGAAAGGAGGATTGCTGAGTTCTAAGCTTGCCTAGGCTACATAGTGAGCTCAGAGCCAGCCTGAACTACAAAGTGAGACCTTGTCTCAAATAAATAAATACATACATACATACATACATACATACATACATACATACATACATACATACAAAAATAAAAATAAAAAAGAGAGAGAGAGAGAAACTAATATTTTCTTTGTGTTCCTTAAAATGGTGGTCTTCCAAGAAAATATGAAGGACCCTTGCAAAATATAGTCAATAACCACTGTTTTCAAATAACCCTATTGTATGCAAACTGAGTTTAAACTAAACTCTCACTAATTATAATTTGCTTTTGACAGTTTGCTGATGCCTGGGGTGCTTCATTTACACATACACTTTACAACTGAAAGAAGAGTCCTTAGAGAGGAGTCATAGCAATCATTTTAATTAATAGTAACTACAAGTGTGCTTTCTTTCTTTCTTTCTTTCCCCCCTCAGTAACTCAAATGAAGCAAGAGATAAGCTTATAAACTTTTGTCCCAAAGGTTCCGAGGCTGGCAGCTGATCAAAACGTAGAGAAGCAGTAGTACTGGACAGTTATTTCATACTCAGGCAGATTTTTAAACTGTTAATTATATGCTAGCTAAGAGGTGAAAGTAATCTCTTGGGTACTAGAATTCCAAGTTGTTGTCAACACTATTTTGTCTACCCTGAAACCACAAAGACTTCAAAACAAATATTCATGTGATTTCCAAAGACAAACTAAAAATGTGTTTCTTACTCTCTAAAGAGCTTAACTCTTCCAGGCTGCCCTTAATCTTTCTTGTCTCAGAATTGAAAACATGTCCTTAAATATACAGCTCTTTTGGAAGCGAACAGACACAGAACCAACACTGAAATCATAAAGCACAAGATAGTAAGAAACAATGTTAAAAACACATTCACTCCCATCTGTACACTTTTGAGATCAGATTTTCGTTTTAGATTAACTTATTAGGTCCATTTTCAGTTCAACCTGATTATGTTTTCTTACTTGAGAATGATGGTTTTCTACCTTGCTTTCTTTGGCAAAGCCAAAGCATAGCAGGTTATTTCCTTCTCATTTTTCTTTAACATGGCCAAAACACCTGCACTGTAGGTAGGACAGCTCCAGAGAGATGTAGTAGGGAGAAGGACTGAAGAAAACCACTGACAACCAAGACCTTTCTTGTCGGTGAAGGCTTTCAAATAAGCTTTTTGTCATCCTTTTGTTTCCCAGAAACAAGCTGTCTGCTGCTCAGTAACTAGCATCATTTTAGAGATGCTCTTTTTACTTGCAAGTTAGATGACACATTCTAAATCTTCTACTCTTATAAAATGCCACAATAGAGAACATTATATAAATTCAAAGCATGTACAATACTATGCACAATTTTATTGAATAAAAATAGATTTGAGAGGGCCGGAGATTTAGCTCAGTGGTTCTGGTGCCTGCCTCGCAAGTGCAAGGTCCTGAGTTTGATCCCTGGTAGCCACATACAATGCTGGGCATGGTGACTCACGCCCACTAGCAATCAATACCAGATACCACAGTGCCGGGCATGGTGGCTCATGCCTGTCATCGCAGCACTCGGGAGGCAGAGGTAGGAGGATTGCTGAGTTCAAGGCTTGCCTGGGCTACAAAGTGAGCTCAGGGCCAGCCTAAACTACAAAGCGAGACCCTGTCTCAAAAAAAAAAGAATAGCTTTGAGAGTTATACATTTAGGGTTGAGATAATCCAATAACAACCTATGAAATATCCATACAGTTAAGCATACTCTAGCTCCTTTAAACCATGCATCTACAATTTCAAGAAATCACTTAAATGCTTGATTATATTATTCTCATATTTGGTCTGACGGGTGGCTATGCAGCAGGAATGTCCTAGAACCCTGCTGACTGTCTTAGAAAGTCACATGCATTTCTGAGGAACAGCATTCTCTTTAAGTTACTTTTCTGACATTTTCAGATGGACTAGCATAGACCATGCCCATGTAACATGTCTATATCTGATTACTTGAAAAATCTCCCATCTCATTTAAAGATAAGTGTTTATGATACAGGGGAGCAAGGCCTAGCTCCTGACCTGCTAGAAACCTGAAACCCGAGTTCATAGTCTATAAAATTGAATAATGAATTTTAGGAATGACAGAGGTTAAGAGTAGGAAAACCTTTATTGAGAAAGAAAGCTTCTGCCTAAGAGACAAAAGGGGGACCTGAAAATGGGGAGACCCAGAATTACTTCTGTCATGGGGTATTTATGGAGCAAGGCCACGAGGTAAGGTGGGTTCCAAGTAAGAGCCACAAGGTGAGGTGGGTTCAAAGTGAGGGTTACCAATAAGATTTTTTAAAAGTAGACAAATTATGATCAACCAGTGGGATTAGAAGTACAGTTGCTTAGGCAATACTGACTAAATAGGAAATCAAATGAGGAATCAAGTCACATAACAAGCCTATAAGGGTTTTTAATAGCCTTCCGGGGAGAGATGGGTCTTCCCCCAGGAGATCTGCAATCTTTGAGTTCCTGGGTCAGGGTGGCTCAAGATCTTAACCCTCCACCCCCGGGAAGGAGATTGAGCTCTATTAGTCACTGACGTCTGGAAGGAGTAGTTTCTCCTTTAATTGCCCCACATTCAGTGAAGATTTTCTGTCTTGTGAGCTTCTCAAGGGCCGGCCCTGTGTGCCTACTACATGCCTAACCAGGTTGCCTACCTATAACATTTAAAACAAAACTTGTTGACTATTCTGAAATGATATTACATACTGCAAACTATTCTGAACCTAAATTTTCTGGAAATATAAAGTGTGTGTTGTTTTTCAGAAAAAACAATTTGAAAAACTAAATTTGTATAATTTAATGAGATGCATTGCTAGATATTACATTTTATAAACTTGAGGAGGTTAGATGACATTTCATTCCCTGGACCACTTCAGTTCTGTTTAAGTGTTTCAAGCCTGCATGGATTTCCTTGGCATTTTGGCATGTAGCTTTTCCAGGACTGTCTGATAGTACTGCTGTGAAATGTGATTAGGGAATATGAGACAGAAGAAAGTTGGCTGAGGGTCATTACCAATTAGATGAAAATTCAGATGAAAACTCAAAGATACTGAGCTAATCAAATAGAGTAATGAATACTTTTCCAAACTTTAAAAAAGACAATTAGAATGTAATTGGATTGTGGATTTTTTAAATTACATTTTAAAATGGAAAAAAATATCAAGTACACTCACACACTCAAATACAAGTTGATAAGGCAACTCCCTAATTTGAGGAGTGAGGAGTAGGCTGAGATTGGAGCAGAGTAGAGTTTAAGCCATCATCAATAGTTAGCTCAGTGGGGAAAGAGCCAGTGTATGGCCCATCAATAAAAACTGCTATGTACTAGCTCACAGGTCCAATGATGGGAAATTTATCATATTTTCTTATTTTCTAGAGAAAATAACAGGATAATCATCTCTTGAGACCAGCATTTACATCAACCTAATGAAAAGAGATTATCTTCTTTGGTTGTTTTTCTAATGGGCTGATAGAAAGTTCTAATATTTCCCAGTTTAAAATTATATTGCAAATATTCCCTGTGAGCATATAAGTGTATAACAACAATTTAATTGTTTTGAAAGGTAAAATGCAGAAAAACAACTACCCACAAAATTGGATTATTTTTATATATTATTTTAATTACATTTTAACAGCTTTATCATTTGTATGTCCTTTTATTCTTTAAAGCAGTAAAACTCTATATAAATAATTCAAACATAGATATGATCATGCAGGCCCAGAAACATTTGAGAAGTTCTGCTAGTCCCACAATGAATAAGGCTTAATATTTACTAGTAAACTCTAATTTAAAGGTGGTAATATAATAATATAAGCTAACATTAAAAAGATATGTCAACCCCATGAGAAGAAACTGCATCATCTCAAATGAACCACAGTGGGATAATAGAGCCCAAGAATTATAACAAAATCTCCCACTGGAAATGGGAAACATGAAACTCTGACAAAATTCAGTGCTTTGGCCTAAATCAAACGTAAGTTTCTATGAGGATGGTAGATTTTTAAAAATCAGTTCTTATCCCTGTATCTGAGTCACAAAATGCTTTGTAAAATTTGAATGTGTTGTATCTCCAACAGAAGTGCATTAAAATGTCCAAATCCATCCAAGATAGAACTTCTATAGAAGAGAAAGTAGATAAATATATGCATAAAAAACAAAAACTAAGTTAGACATCCATTCTGTTAAATAAGCTCTTCAAAAGCTGTGACTTATAAACTGAAAATTAGTTGTGTTTAACTGAAAGAAAATTGAATCCAAATTAAAATAATTCAGCATTATTATTATTATTATTATTATTATTATTATTATTATTATTATTATTATTATTATTTTGCGGTACCAGGGATTGAACTCAGGCCCTTGTGCATCCAAGGTTGGTGCGGTACCACTTGAGCTAAATCCCCAGCCCTGCATTATCATCTTTATAAGTTAAACAAATATTAAGGAAACAATAGAATGAGAAGACAAACTGGAATGGAAACAATAATGGCAAACCACATATCTGACAAAGGCTTGATATCAGAAATGTACAAAGAACTCCTAGAATGCTGGGCGTGGTGGCTCACGCCTGTAATCCCAGCACTCGGGAGGCAGAGACAGGAGGATTGCTGAGTTCGCGGTGGCTTGCCTGGGCACCATAGTGAGCTCAGGGCCAGCCTGAACTACAAAGCGAGACCCTGTCTCCAAAAAGAAAAAAAAAAAAAAAAAAAAAGAACTCCTAGAGCACAAGAGCAAAATAAACAACAACAAAAACAGGTAACTCAGTTGAAGAATGAATAAAAGATTTAAATAGACATTGCACCAAAGAGGACGTATAAATGGCTAACAGGTATGTATATAAAAAGATGGTCAATATCATTAACCAACAGAAAAATGTGAATCAAAACCAAAGTGAGATATCTGATACCTGTTAGGATAGCCATTAAAAATACAAAAAAAAATACTAAGTGTAGGAGAGCATGTGAATAAATAGGAATCTTTGTACATTATTTGGGGGGATATACAATGGTACTACCACCATGGAAAAAAGTACACAGATTCTGTAAAAAAAAATAATACCACTATAGTACCATTCATATTTCTTGGAACTCTATTTTAAATTGATTTTATTGGTACATTTTATATATACATCATGATCTCGTTCAACATTGACGGTTTGTACCAATACATGACACATCTTGATTCTCATTTTTTCCCATTACCCTGCACTCCCTACAGTCCCCACCCCCTATATCCATGTTTTGCTTCCTTTTTTTATTACTATCAAATTTTTCTTTCCCTTCGTTACTTTTCTCTACTCCCTTTCTCTTTCCTTTTGAATATTTTCTCCCTATTTCACAATACCTATCATATCATTTACATTTTCAGTTTCTTATGCTAGAAAAATGATATGGTATTTAACATCTGTGTCCTATTTATATCACTTAAGAGTTATGGCCTCAAGGTAAATCCATTTGAGTATACATGATTCAAATTTATTATTCTTTATGGCTGAGTAATACCTCATTGTATTTTTTTTTTTAAAAAAACACATCTTTATCCAGTCTCCTGTTGATGGGCATTTGGGCTGTTCCCAAGATTTAGCTATTACAACCTGAGCTGCTATAAATATGTGTGCACATATGTCACTGTGACATGATTCTTTTAATTCTTTTTTTTTAACTTTTTTTTTTTTTTTTTTTGAGACAGGGTTTCGCTTTGTAGTTCAGACTGGCCCTGAGCTCACTATGTAGCCCAGGCAAACCTCAAACTCAGCAATCCTCTTGTCTCTGCCTCCCAAGTGCTGGGATTACAGGCATGAGCCACCACGCCTGGGTAATTCTTTTGTGTATATACCTCACAGGGAAATAGCAGTCAAAAGAGATGTAAAGTTTTAGTTTTTTTTTAAAGAAATCTCTACCCTGATCTCTCCAGTGGTGGGACCAATCTATATTCCCACCAACAGGGAAGGAGGGTTCCTTTCTCCCTGCAGCCTCCCTAGCATTTGTTGCTGGTTGATTTCATGATAGCAGCCATTCTTTGTGAAATGAGATGGAATCTCAGTGTTGTTTTCATCTGGATTTCTTGAATGATCAGCGATGTTGAACATTTCTTCATATGCTTCTTACCTGCTTTTACTTTTTTAAAAATTGAATTCTTCATTGGTACATTTTATATACAGCTGACAGTCACACTCAACATTGGGGAATTTGTACCAATATATGACAGAAGTTAATTCTCATTTTTACCCATATCCCTACCCACTCACAACCCCCCACCCTTTACATACATGCTATTTCTTTTTCTTTCCAAATCATGCTTTTACTTTTTTATCTGAAAAGTTTCTTTTCATTTCAGATGCCCATTTTTAAATTGGGTCCTTAAATCTAGGGAAGGCTGAATTTTTTAAACTCTTTATATATTCTAGTTGGTAGCCCTTTTGTCTGAGAAACAGCTGGTAAAATTTTTCCCACATTGTATGTTGTCTTTTCACTCTGCTGGTGGTTTCTCTTGTTGTGCAGAAGTTTTTTAATAAGATAAGATCCCCTTTGCTGATTCCTTCGGCTTAGCTTCTGCGAACTCTTAGTATGATTCAATTTATCTTTTTCTTTATCCTTAGTGTCTTTGGAATCTTGTTTATAAAACTTTTGCCTACTCAGTTGATATGAAAATATTCTATGTTTTCTTCTAGAATGGTTACTGTTTTACCTTTTGAATTTAGACTTACACTGCACATGAAATTGACTTTTACTGTTGTTGAAATATATACAAAATTTTGTTTGGGGCATATAGATACTTAGATATATATCTAACTGATTATATGGTTATCTAACTGACTCAGTATCATCCATTTACTGAAAAAAGTGATCTTTTTTCCAACTAAATTAGCATCATTATTTCACATCAAACACTTATATTTATAAATAAATCAAGTTGAGATCATTCTGTTCAAGTAGTCTGCATCTGACATTCAAACAGGATTGATTGATAAAGTAACAAGTTGAATATATATCACAATTCAGGAGAAGGAAGAAAAAACAAATATGCCAATAATATCAACATTTATATACAGATTAAATTCAATCCCAATGTACATTTCTGGATATCTGTATTTTGAAATTGGCACATTGGATCAGAAACCAAGAGTTCAAACAGTCAAAATATTCCTGAAGTAAAGCACATCTGAGGGACTTGCAGAAGGTTAACATCTGGAATATATAAATAACTCAAAAAGCTTAACAAAAGACAAGTAATCCAATTGAAAAATGGGCAAATGATCTGAATAGATAATCTTGAATGAGAAATACAAATGGCCAAAAATACTTGAATGATATCCCCACCATACAGACCTGCTTTGAGTCTATGTTCACTGTCTACTTTCTCTATTGGTTTTGGTAAGTTTTTTGAAACCTTTGAAGCCTCATTGTCTTCAAATTGACTATTGAACAGTCTATATAATAAAATAAAGAGATAATTTCAGATTCTGGATGAGGTAATCTTCCTCTAAAGTACATTTATTTCTATTTTGTTTCAGACAGATACTGTAAGAGAACTAGAAATACCAGAACAACTTAATTCAGTCAGGAAATTATATTATCCAAAGCTAGACTTTAATATCTGTGAGGAGCAGAACCTTCCATTTTACACTTAACCTAAGGTAGAGTGTCATCCTTAAAAATCCTAACAAAAATTCTGGAATATGTCAGGACCTTTTCTCATTAGTGGGCTTGAGCCCAGATTTCTGTCTCAGGATCCCTTTTGGTGAATTGAAAGTTCAGTGACATTTAGTCAGCCACTCAGACACTACTCTTCAAATTGCCAAAAGCCTTAGAGGTTAAAAAAAAAAATCAGCTCCAAATGCCAGGTTCACTTCTCTGGCTCTTTCTTGTCTAATGGCTCTGAGCACCACAAATCGTTGGACCTTCAAAGTTCTCCTGTGCCTTTCAATTCTCTAGTTCTTCTCAGTGAGAATTATTATCTTGCCAGAAGTTGGACTCCTTCTTAGTCTATGAATGATAGACATAGGTTTACATATGCATTGAGTGCTTCCCAAACTCTGAGTGCTAAATTAAAGGTCCATATGTGGCTTGTCTCATTTCATTTTCATAGCCACTCTTAAGTACATAATGTTTATTAGAGAAGAGTGAAGACATTGCTTAAGCATATACCCCTAGTAAGCTCCACATGTAGAAATTCCGATCTTCTTTCCCACAACTTATGCTAGATTTCTCCAATTATTTCAATGATAAATGAAACAAGTTCACATATTAAAAATTGCAGCTATAATCATAGTTTTAGAAGTTAAAACTTTTTGGCTCAGGATTTAGCTCAATTGGTACCGTGCCTACCTTATAGAAAGGGGAAAACTTTCACCACTGAGAAACATTTTTGTTCCATAGTAGATGTCCTTATTTACTCTAATTCCTTCTGCCCCTCTGCCTTTATTTTTGTTTCCCTTCCCTTCCCTTCCTTTTTCTTTTTTTCCCCCTTTTTGGAATCAAACCCAGGCCCTTGCGTATACTAGGCAAGAGCTGTACTATTAACCTTCACCCCAGTGCTTTTCTCTAATTTTTATTGGGAAAGAAGTTTTCAAGTGTGATAAAATATAGTAAGTGCATCAAAATCAATTTTAGGGGAACAAACACATACCTTCACCCATCAAATTTTATCATTTAAAAAATCTGTCCCACCAGGCATAGTGGTGCATGCCTGTAATCTCAGTACTTGGGATGCAGAGGTAGGAATATTGCTATGAGTTTGAGGTTAGCCAGAACTACATAATGAGTTCTGGACCAACTTGAACTGCAGAGCAAGACCCTGTCTCATAAAATAAAATAATTAAAATAATATAATCTCTTTTTATCTTCATTTTTCATATAACCTTTTAAAAAAAATTTGAGGGCCAGAGATTTAGCTCAGTGGTTCCGGCGCCTGCCTCGCAAGTGCAAGGTCCTGAGTTTGATACCTGGAAACCAGATACAATGCTGGGCGTGGAGACTCACGCCAAACCAACAATCAATACCACACACCACAGTGCCGGGCGTGGTGGCTCACGCCTGTAATCCCAGCACTCGGGAGGCAGAGACAGGAGGATTGCTGAGTTCGAGGCTTGCCTGGGCTACATAGTGAGCTCAGAGCCAGCCTGAACTACAAAGCGAGACCCTGTCTCAAAAAAAAAAAAATTAAATTCACTGCATAAATACTTCAGTGATATATAACTGGACTCAAACGTGTAATTCTTCAGCCTCCTAAAGTACTGGGATTATAGAAATGTGTGCCCATGACTGGACTAAACTCTTAATTTTAAAAGGTTATACTGAAAGTACCTTGCTCAGAAAAAACTGGAGTTCTGTTTTTTTTAGAAAAGGATCAAGCCGGGCGTCTTGGCTCACGCCTGTAATCCCAGAACTCGGGAGGTAGAGACAGGAGGATTGCTGAGTTAGAGGCTTGCCTGGGCTACATAGTGAGCTCAGGGCCAGTCTGAACTAAAAAGCAAGACCCTATCTCAAAAAAAGAAAAAAGAAAAGAAAAGAAAAGAAAAGAAAAGAAAAGAAAAGAAAAGAAAAGAAAAGAAAAGAAAAGAAAAGAAAAAGAAAAGGACCAACATCATAGAAGTTTTGTATATTACTGTCACATGCAAAAATATGATTAAATTTCACAGACATAGCATTCAATGAAGTAAGCCAGACAAGAGGCATATTATTCTGCTGATCCAAATTTGTAAAAGGGGCAGCATAAATTCATGGATGAGAGAATAGAAAAGTGAGTAACTCTGGGAGGCTATACTGATTAGAAAAGTGTCTTCTTCAATGTTCAAAATGTTGTTCATTTTGAGCTGAATGGAATTATACAGCCAAACATATACATTAAAAACTCATAGCTCGCACATTTCACCCTTTATGAAGTATTTTTATTATATTTCAATAAAAAGCAGTTCTTTGGAATTGAACTCAGGCCCTTGCACTGCTAGGGTAGATGTGGTACCGCTTAAGCAAAATCTTGGGGCCAAAAAAACATGATTCTTGAAACGGGGAAATAAGCATGCTCTAGATGAGAGCTAGAAAATTTTCCAGCAAAGGGACATAGAGTGAATTTTTTTTCTTTTTTGACAGGGTCTCGCTTTGTAGTTCAGGCTGGCCCTGAGCTCACTATGTATCCCAGGCAAGCCTCAAACTCAGCAATCCTCCTGCCTCTGCCTCCCGAGTGCTGGGATGATAGGCGTGAGCCACCACGCCCGGCACTGTGGTGTGTGGTATTGATTGCGGGTGGGCGTGAGTCACCACGCCCAGCATTGTATGTGGTTACCAGGGATGGAACTCAGGTCCTTGTGCTTGCGAGGCAGGTGCCAGAACCACTGAGCTAAATCTCCGGCCTAGAGTGAATATTTTTGACTTTGTAGACCTCAGCATCTCTGTCACATCTACTCACCTCTATTATTTTCAGCACTAAAGCAGCTATGGATGATACATAAATGATTATGATTATCTTCCAATAAAACTTTATCTATACTCATGAACATTTTAATTTCATATAATTTCTATCTATCGTGATATATTACTCATTACTGGGCATTTTAATCATTTAAAATATAAAACCCAGCCTTAGCACATGGGACATATAACATCAAACAGTGAACTCCATTTGGCCCACAAGTAGTTTTCCAACCAACGTAGAAGCATGAAAACTTGAGGTGTTCAGAAAACCTGGATCCTAGACAGATCTGACATTCACAGGCAAATGATTTAGTGGAGGTTTTCTGTAACTGCAGAGAAAGAAGAGCCAACATAACATCTTGATTGGTGACAGTGGTCAGTAATGGGAATGTATATTGTTATTTTCATAGTATGATTTACCGTGAAAGTAAATAATGCTCTGGGATTGTTATCATTAAACAACTGTAAAAGCAAACAACATTTTCTCCCTGCTGTGTTCTTTATTTATGTGAATGTTTTACTACACACACTGATGACAATAGTAATTTGAGGTTTCAGGGAAATGGCACTAAACACAGGCAGCTTGTGTGTAGAATATCTCAAATGAACTTCTCTCATCAACCCATCTGTAAAGCCCTCTCCTTTTATAACACGTTTTTCTTTGGCTTGGTGGTATTCAAGGAATTGATGATAATAATAAGATTTGAAATTTATGATGTTTTCTCCTCTCAAAGTGTTTCTCTTTAAAAAGAACTTAAAAGGTACATTTTAAGTTCATTTTCTTTTCACAGTATTAGAAACCTCAATTTTAACTAGCTCATAGCATAGCCATGGTGTTCTTGAAAACATGTGCTGAGTTTGCTACCAGAACACTCTAGCCAGTATTTTTCCTTCCAAAATGATTCAGTTCTCCTTTTTAATTCTGTCTCTTTCCTGCTTCTCCATTACACAAAATGCAACCAATTATATAACACTGAATTACCTAACTTAATAGTCTCTTGGTATAACTTGATTTACGTGAATAGTTATATTAGCGAATATATTGTGTAACTATTTAATTTGGATAATTTTTCCATGCTGCACAAATGCATTAAATTACCATACAGTAGGCGCTAGAAGACTAATGTAGAATTAGTTAGGAACTCTCAGCCTCCTGAAAGAAGTAGACATGGGAAGCGGATCCTATTTTTGACCTAACCCCCATGGGCACAAAGTTGTCATCTTCTGAGAGCAGTGTTAGTTCCAAGAATTTCCTGACTTAACATCTTCCAAACACACAATCCCTGTCACAATTTCTTTAGCCTTTTTGGCTTTAGCCACCTGCTTTGATTTGACTTCTCTGGTTTACTGGACTCAACTTCCTATTCAACTCTGCTATGCATTCTCTTTTGACTTCAGGCCAGCTGAGACTTCATAGACAAGTAATTGTTCCATTAGTCTCTTACCATAAGTGCCACGGTCCACTGATATAGAGACAGGGGTCTACATGTGCATCTCAAATAAGGGCAGTACAATTGAGTTGAATGTTTGCAATGAGGCCACCATGAAAGGAGCCAAATTTAC
The DNA here is from genome assembly GCA_004025085.1 of Thryonomys swinderianus. Taxonomy (NCBI): domain Eukaryota; kingdom Metazoa; phylum Chordata; class Mammalia; order Rodentia; family Thryonomyidae; genus Thryonomys; species Thryonomys swinderianus. The sequence continues at coordinate 13,537 of PVIC010034365.1, forward strand.
ATGTACAGTTGTTGATAGTTGTATAACCCAATTTGATGGCTTCCCCAGACGATAAATACACTCAGCCAAAACAGAGAAATCATAGGCAATAAAGTAGTTGGCTTCCATAGGCTGATTCAAACATACAGGAAGTAAGGTTTCAGTTACATATTAAGCAAGCTGAGTTTGAATTCCTGTAGTGTATAGTTGGCTGTTCGTTGATAATTTGACTACTATATTAAATTTTTGAAGCCAATAGCTTTCAATGTTTGTGTAGATGACTATTCTCACATTTAAAGCTCAGGAAGCCTCTTACATCTCCAAAGCTCTTTTTTCTTCCATAGACACAGCGTATTTTTCATTAAGCTGAACAGAGTGGCTGAGCCAATGAATAGAGCATCCAAAAGGATAATAACAGCAAGGTGTTCTCTTTGTAGGCCTACATCAATTCAAGCAGGAAAATCGATCCACCTGGGGGAGAGTACAATACAATTCCAGCATCATTAATGCTCAGAAGGCAACAAAAATCACAAGAAGAAAAACTCACTTGACTTTAGCCATGCAGAGAAACAACAGGTGAGGAGGCTAAGCTCCTTCTCAATTGCTTAAAGGGAATGTGCATCTGACAGGCATTCCCATGTTTACTGTTAGCAGCTCCAGCTACTAAAATTAGAGGCACATGTTTAAAGTACTCTGAGCTTTTAAAAGACTTTGTCATCCTTGTTTTTCATCACACATATGTTGAAAAATAAGGCTAGACTGTGGTATTTTCCTGGCCTTCTTGGTAACAAAGCTTGAGAGGTAGGAATTTCAGGAAGGAGAGTTGTGTCACTGAAGCCAAAAATAGATCTTGCTAATGTGAAGGGTTCCACTCAGCTGCCTTGATCATTGAGCTGTGCAATTTCTATTACACAAATTCTTAGACCATTCTTACCACTACTAATAGAACCCACTTTGAAGGAAAATAACCCCTGTCTGATTTCACCCATATTAAGTATAAAAACTAGAAGAAGCTAGTGCCAGGCGTGGAGGCTCATGCCTGTAATCCCAGCACTCGGGAGGCAGAGACAGGAGGATTGCTGCGTTCGAGGCTTGCCTGGGCTACATAGTGAGCTCAGAGATAGCCTGAACTACAAAGTGAGAACCTGTCTCAAACAAACAAACAAAAACTAGAAAAAGCTCAAAAGAATTATAGTACTTCTCTTAGAAATGTACTCAGTTCTAGAAGGGAGAAATGCTTGTTTGAATGGCACCTTGTATTAGTTTGCTATAATAATGCTGAGTAACAAATCTGGAAAAATTTTGTACTTTAACCCTTTTGTGCTGAAGGTTGTGTAGGGACTGGCAGGATCCTTAGGTAGGGTTATATTAGAGAACTGGGCCCCTGTAAGAAGTAAAGGGACAGCTTGTATCTCAGTGAGCAGCTGAAGCTGAAAACAGCCTGTGGTTTAGACACTTGCCTCTGTGTAGCTACCCAAAGCTTACAACCTGCGGTTTTGACACCCTCTTCTGTGGGGCTCCATGGCCTCACCTAAGATTCTCTTTACATAGGTTACTTCTCTGACTCAAAATTCCCCTATTAGCTCTCCAAACCTAGCTCCCTAGCAACAAGCCCAATAACCAAATAGTGACTTTCAGAGGAGGTTGAGATGCAACTCCTACTTCATAAAACTGGACTGTAGCCCCAGATTTATTGGTGACCCAGCTCTGGGACTCTCCACTCTTCTGGAGTGATTTTGTACCATTTCTTCTAGTAATAGATGTAATAAAGTAGTTTTGCTTTGCACTAGTCTTCTCTGACTCCTCTTTATCTCTTTATACTAGACAGAGAGACAAACCTGGCAAAGGTAAGTCTGTGGGCCCCTAGACTCCAAAACCATGTCACATAACAGATGCAGTTTAAATTGTTTTCATGAAATTCATGTATGCTCCCTAGAAAAAATTCAAGGAACAAGAATTTGAGGAGAAATTTTTCATCATGTTCCATTGTTTGTGACATTCCAAAAATGGAACAATAGCCATAAATATGTAATTTAAGCACATCTTTAGACGGGCTCTGCCTTAGCTGGGCTAGAATAGATTCCAGATACTATGTGTTAGTCTCTAGATTAGATTCAGGTACACTTCCACATTTCCATATTCTCCTTGAACCATAGGCTACCTGGTATAGACTGTTCTCAAGACAATCTCCCGAACACAAGTGGCCAAACAAGAACATGTAACATGCAAGTTGAAAGCCTATGCTTCTAACATAGCCATTAACATTTCCTTGGGTAAAATAAATCATATGCCAAATCTGAAGTCACAAGAGGAAATATGCTTAACCTACCATGATGCTAGGACAAATATGGCATAGGACGAACAGTGTCCTAAAATTTCTTACTCTAAAACTGATAGGGATGTCCTCAGTTTGGAACTACAATATTGTTATAGTAATAAAGAGTACTTCTCTTTGACCCCTGTAGGAAAATGTTATCCAGTTACCCACCCACCTGGCCCGTCTCATTCCATTTATTAAGGCTGATAGAAGCTGATTGTTTTCATGTATAGTCACGTAATTAAGGTACATTTTAAAAGAATGGTAAGACTTTTTACTGTGGCATCTAAAGTGGCTACAGCTGGACTATCTAATCTGGTAGGTAGGTATTTGTGGCTTTCTGAATTTAAATTTAAATGAAAGAATTAAAATTTTGTCACTCAGTCAAAAGCTCTAGGTAGAGTACTCAATAGCATATCTACTCAGAGCAATGAGGCAAGAGAAGAAATACAAGACACTGAAATAGGAAAGGAAGAGGTTAAATTATCCCTGTTTGTAGATGATTTGGTCTTATATGTACAAAATATTAAAGACTCTACCAAACAAGTATTAGAATTAGTAAGTGAATTCAGTACATTTATAAGTGACAAAATCAACACAAAGAACTTCAGTATTCTATTATCTAAAAATGAAACAAAGAAAATCTCATTAGAAATAGCTATAAAATAGGAATAAATTTAAGGAGGTAAAAGATTTCTATACTGATAAATATGAAGCATTAATGAAAGAAATTGAAACAAATAAATAGAAATATAAATACATTTGTTTATTGGAAGAATTAACATTGTTAAAATGTCCATAATACTAAGGTGATTTATAGAGACAATAAAATCCTTATCAAAATACCAATAGTATTCTTTATATAAGTAGAAAAAAATCATAAAATTTATATGAAACCACAAAATATACTAAATAGACAAATCAATCCTGAATAAAAGAATAAAGCACAAACATACTTCCTGACCTCAAAATGTTTTAAAATCTCTAGTAACCAAAGAAGAATGTTTCAGCATCAATATAGAGCCATAGAGAAATCAAAGAGGTAGATGGCCCATTAATAAATCCACATAACTTAGAGCTGTAATAATACATTTTCATTTACCATAATAAAACACCTAAGACTGAGAATTTTATAATGGAAAGAAGTTTAAATTGAGAGGGTGGCACACACCTGTAATCCTAGTACTCTAGATGGCTGAGGCGAGAAAATAGTCACTTCAAGTCCAGCCTAGGCTACTTAGTGATCTAGACCATGTCTCAGAATAAAAAATTAAAAAGGACTAAAGGCTGGGGATTTAGCTCAAGTGGTATCATACCAACTTTGGGTGCACAAGGGCCCAAGTTCAATCCCTGGTACCGAAAAAAAAAGGGCCAAGAACGTAGTTCAGTTTTGAAGCCCTGAGTTTTGTTTCAAGTATGGGGCAGGAAGAATAAAGATTCATTTGCCTCCTACTTTTCTAGGTTCAGGGGTATGGCACGTGCACTAACTTGGCTCTCTTTAAAATCCCCATGGCATAGAGCAGCAGCACAATGCAGAGGCACATGTGAGAAGAAGAGGTCCTATGGAAAGACCGAAAGCAAGAGTGAAGAGGGAAAACTGGGCTTGCTTGCTTACAGCTCCTCTTGTGGGAGCTAACTCAGGACTCACAAGAACTATGGGACCTTAATGACCACTGAAGGACGCTCACTGACATAATGCCTTCCCATTAGGCTACCTCTTAACAGTCCCATCACCATCCAACACTGCCACGCTGAGGACCAAAGTTCCAATACATGAACAACTGGGGACAACTTGCATGCAAAGCATGGAAACAGCTAAATGATTTGCCACCAAAGAGCTAAAAATACACAATGATGGAAAGTTAGTCTCTATAATAAAAGGTGTTAGGGAAATTGGATATCCATATATTTTTTTAAAATGGAAATAGATGCTTACTTTATACTATATACAAAAACCAATTCAAATGAATTAAAGACTTAAATGTAAGAGCCCAATATATAGTAGTTTATCTGTTTCTTTTCAGTTCTAAAAATTGTTGCTTCATATATATTTGGCAGCTGTTATTTTGTACATAAAAGTAATTGTTCTGTCCTCTTGTTGACTCACCCTTTATCATTTTGTAGTGTTTCTACTATAGTTTAGATGTGGTTTAATTATGTCCCCTAAAGGCTTATGTATTGTAGGCCAGTCCCTTCGGTCACAGTTTTGGAAGACTGTGTGGACATTTAAGAGGTGAAGCTTAGTGGAAGGTCTTTGGCTCATTTGGGGGCCCCCCCTTCGGAAGGGATGAGGGTACTTCTTGTGGGACCCGCTAGTACTTTTCACAAGATGTTGTTATAAAATCCTGAGCCTTGCCTCCCCTAGCCTTTCTGATTCCCTGTTTGGCAGTATGATTTCTACCTCCCACATATAATCTTGCCCAAATGATAATCTGGGGGTGATTCACCAGGCCTTGCATCTTGCTATTTGGGTTTCCAGCATTTCGATTTATGAGATTTTCCTTGTAAAGTTAGCTTGCCTCAGTAATTTTATTATCATAACAAGAAACAAATATAGTCCTTCCCCTCTTCTCTGGAATTTTATACCCTGAGGCTTGCTTGGTTTTATACAAATATAGCTACTCATGCTTTCTGCAATCTTTTTGTTTTGCTGACAGAATTCAGTGCATGCAAGCATAATGTAATGACTTGGTTTTATTCTTCCTTTGACTTAATATTTTAGAAAATCTTTTCACTTTCCTAATACTAGCTTTCCTTATTTTATAACCATGATGATCAAGTTACTTTTAATGTATGCTCTTTTCTTTCTAAGTATAAATTTCCATATATTGTTCTCATTCCATTAATACTCACTTTCACTTCCCTTGTTCTGATAATCAGGGACCTAAAATTTTACAATTACTTTAAAACAGTATATATTTTATTTCACTAAGATACAAAATTCCCTCATCATGATACACACCCACTGCCACACTTTAATTCACAATATTAGGAGGCCTTAATAATTTAAAGCCTGTGTTTTTGCCTGTATGATAAATACCTGGAATTTCTGTTAGTAAGTCCTTAGAAAATCATGATTAAAAATCATATATATATATATATATATATATATATATATATATATATATATAGTTGGCTTTTATTTATATTTAGTCCCCCACTTAACCTGTAACACTCATTTTTCATCACTAATATTCTCCTCTCATCATGAACATAATTTTTCAGTTGTCTAAGGCCTTAAATCTCTACATAAAGAACCAGTGAATAAAGCCTCACTGTGATATTAATGACATGAAAATTCTCATCATGGAACCTTAGCTCTTCAAAGGTAAGTTCTCTCTCTGCCTTCTTCCCTTAGACAAAAACTCACTTAGATACTGTCTAGTTCGAGTGATTTTTTTTTCCCAGCCTCTCCTTTCAAGCAGTGTTGGGAGAGTGAGACTAACCCAACCCTGGGCCTCAAGGAGAGACGATGCCCTAATCTATCATCTTTTGTGGAGAAGTTTTAGTCATTTTTATCCTCTTCTTTTTAGTTTATATTTTATTTGAATCTGGTTGCGCCATTTTGGTTTTATTTTAATTAATTTTATTGGTACAATTTAAATATACATAATGACCACGTACATCGAAGGGAGTTTGTACCTGTATGTGATATAGCCTGATTTCCTCTTTTTTATTGAATTCTTTATTGGTACAATTTATATACATCTCAAAATCACATATAACATTGGGAAATTTGTACCAGTATATGCCACAAGTTAATTCTCATTTTTACCCATATCCCTACCCACTCCCCCC
>PVIC010034366.1:0-19202 GCA_004025085.1 Thryonomys swinderianus
GAAGGAAGGAAGGAAAGAAGGAAGGAAGGAAAGAAGGGAGGGAGGGAGGGAAGGAGGGAGGAAGGGAAACAGATTGACCAGGCATGTCTAGTCATTACCTCTGAAATGAAAGACCAAACCAAGAGTGACAGCATAAAGAACAGCTACTTAACTGCATAATGCTTGGTGGGGCCTCAGAGTCTAATGGGAATGTAGCATAGATATGGTAGACCACAGAGACCAACAATAGTTCAATAAAGAAGGAGACTATGTCCATGACAGAAAAAAACTCCATGTTGCGAGCTTAACTCTAAGTCAAAAGTGATGTTGTTCAGCAGGGAAACAGTAAGGTGGAGGCACTCTCCAACTCCTGTAGCAGACACTTGAGGCATGTGTAGTTGGAAAACCCTGTTAGAACGCTATGATTTAAAAATTTAAAGGGAGAATGTTCACTGAAGCATGGTTCACCATCACCAAAAGGTGAAATCAATCTAAGCGTCATTGACAGGTAAGGTTAAAGAAAATGTAATGTAATGTTTATGAAATTATGCCATATAAATGAAATTGTATTGTTTGAATAAATCTTGGTGGGTAGAATTTAAGAATATTACATCAAGGAACTATGTCAGTCATAGAATAAACAAATCATGTGATCTCATTCATAAATGGAATAGAAAAATTTTGATCTCAGAATGGAATATTGCTTACTGTAGTCTAGGGATTGAACTGGTCAGGGAGAGAGAGGATTGAAAAGGCAATGTTTAAGAGATTGGTGCAAATAGATAGGAAAACTCTTATTCTGTTGAACACTATAATAAACATAATTGACAGTAATTAATTGAATATTTCAAAATAGCTAGTAGAGACAATTTTGAATGTTCCCAAAGCAAAGAAACAATGTATGCCTGAGGTATGAGATATGTAAATTAATCTGTATTCATCATTACATACCGTAATATATTAAAATGCCAAATTTTACTCCATCAGTGTCTACAATTACTATGTGTAAATTCAAACTAAAATATTTCTTAAAATTTTAAATGAATACATCATAAGTTAAAATCAAATAGCTGAATTTTTAAAACTTTTAGAGAACACTTAGGAGAAAATTTTATTAGCTTGATTAAACAAAAAAGTCTTAAGATCTAAAATAATGTGGTTTATAAAAGGAAAAAAGATAAATTTTACCAACACCTGATTTTCCATGTATTGCAGAGCCTTGTAATTTAACTTTCAGAAATTTACCAAAAAAAGGCAAACATTTGCTAATCATAAGATATGTAACTTATTATTTATAGCATCTGTATTCATAAAGGAACAAAACTGAGAACAACTTAATTATACATCAACGGATGAATAAACAAATCTTTGTGTTATATATATGTAATGAAAGAGAATGAATCACTGATCTCCACAACAGGAACAAGTCTCACAACCATTTTGTTCTTATGTTGAGAAAGAAAAGCTAGAATTGTATCCACAGGAAATCTTAAAAAAGATGGATCTGACCTATAAAGACCTTAAGGTGATTAGTCATTTTCTAAGGCCAAGATGAAATCAAGAAGGATGACAAAGGAGTTTCTGTGGTGAGGATATTTCTACATATTGATTACAGCAGTGTCCCTGTTTGCTGAAAAATTTAAAAGATAACTTAAGTAGGTATATTTTAATAACAACAAGCAGCACTTAAAATAATAAATATGCACATAATGAAATGCCATTTCCATAGGAAATTAACTACCACAAGTAATATTTCAAAGCATGGTAGATTATCTTAATAGTCTATTGCAAAAAAAAAATAGAATAAAATTGATGTAATTTTCAACTAAATGAATGTTAGAAAAAAGGAGAGAAAATAAACAAATATAAAATAGAATAAGAAACATTAATTAAATAAATCTATGTTCTGACACGTGTAGGACAGGATAATAGGTTTTGGGAACATAAGTATGAAAAAGCTGTTTCCCAATATATTAAACATTGATTAAATGGACATATAAATTATTGTATAGAGATATATTTTCAGTCTTTAATATTGCTTTGTATTGCGTAATTTTATTAGCAGAATTCAGCTAGTATATGGGAAATCACATGGGTAGCCAAATCGATAGTTTTTCAGTTGTGTCAAATCCTAATAGAACCTGACACTTTATCATAATTTCAGTTTGAGGCATTTTTTTTTCATTAGTAGGTCATGGACTAAGAAAGTATAAAATCATAGATGTTCAAAAATCAACTTACTGGACAGAGAACCAAAATAGAGAAGGGGTGGGCTTATGGCTCAGTACTGGAGTTCTTGCTTATCATGTGAGAGGCCCTGAATTCAGTCCTCAGCATTGTGAAATAAATTGGTCACAGATGTGTGAATATTGTATCTGTCCTCTGCTATGAGAAATTGAAAATGTTAATAACTTCTACAATGTATGATGGATATTTTGAAATAGAAAGTATGCAAAGGGAAATATGGTGGAGGAGTGAGTAATGAGCAGTAAAGAAAAAATGTGATGGTAATATGGAAACAAAGCTTATGTATATAGGGGGTGGAGGGTTGTGGAATGGTAGGGGGAATGGGAAAAAATGAGAATTAAATTGTGTTATATACTGGTACAAATTCCCAATATTGAGTGTGATTGTGATGTGTATATACAAAGTACCAATAAAGATAAAAAACTTAAAAAACGATTTTTCATTTAAGAAGAAGTTCAGAACAGTATGACCAGACCAAAAATGTTTGGTAAGGAGACACTATGCAAAGACATACAAACTAAATAAATGAAAATTTGAACTTTTTCTGATGGGCAAAGCTTAGGGGTGATTGACAGAAATGTGATTCAGTTCACAAAGTGTGTTATCAGCTTCTATCACATAAGTACCAAGTGACTCGCCTAGTGTGCATAAATATTTGTAGTTAAGCCATTAAGTTTGTAATTTCTTTATGGCTCAAAACAGCCCTCTTATGGGTGATATTTGTTCATTTTACATATGATAATGTAGAGAATAAAAACAAAACAAAAAATTGGCCCAAAGTTCCACAGATCAATGGAGGTGGAAGAAGAGCCATATTGTAATTTTCCTTCCTGGTCTCAGGGTATTTAAACCCTTGAGATTAAAAAGTCAACATAATTGACTCTTCCTTTCTTCACCTAATCTTGTCCTATTTCACTGAAAGAAAAGTAGTTGCCATTCTTCTCTTTTCCACATATGTCCATAAAATATATGTATAGAACTTACTACAACAGCAACCCAACAGGGAAAAACAGAAACAAAACCTGAACATTGGGATCCAGTGGACGTATCTCAATTCAGGAAACGATGGATTCTAGAGACAACATATCAATACATTAGCTCCACTGACATGAATAAATAATATTAAAATAAGAAATATCGCCGGGCGTGGTGGCTCATGCCTGTCATCCCAGCACTCAGCAGGCAGAGGCAGGAGGATTGCTGAGTTCGAAGCTTGCCTGGGCTACATAGTGAGCTCAGAGCTAGTCTGAACTACAAAGCAAGACCCTGTCTCAAAAACAAACAAACAAACAAACAAAAACAACAGCAAAAAAGAAATATGACAATAATTTGTTAAGCTTTACTATTTTAATTGCATAAGTGAAAGTATTAATTTATTTCATGATCATCTCCTACAACCTGACTACCAAGAGAAGTTGGCTTAGGGAGCCTGAGAGAAAACTATCACAGCTTAGCATTTAGGTGATCAGTTCTAATCAAGAAGCCAGAAGTGAACCTGAGCCTGTTATGCTGCTCGTGAAAGGCTTGTCTTTTCTCATTCACAAACAGTGGACGAAGAGGAGACAACTAGATCCAAGGTTCGGTGCTATATTTTGATTGTTGCACTTTTCATTTCCCACAGCTTTGTGGATCAGCCGGCCAATGGATAAGCAATTCTTCTTCCTAACTACTACATCATTTCCTTCTAGATGCCTCTTTATATTCTGGACAATAGATGGTCCATCAACCTGCTAAAGCCTCATCTTTTAAGTTCCCATTAACCACTCTTCCAGAGTCCTAGAATGTTGAACATTTCACCACTTATGTGTGATATAAACAGTATCTTATTTCCAACTTCATACAACAAGTTTAGTAAAAATCCATGTCACATTGTTTGAGAATGTTGAAAGGATTGTTTAGATTAATTAAGTTACTTAGACTTGCCAAAAGGGCAATATTAATATTGCACTTTGCTGTTTTTTTCTCAGTACAGTATTTATAGACATTCAGGAAGCATTTCTTGTTTACCTGATTATGTCTTACCATGGATATATTGGCTTTCAATATGAGACTATTAACATCGAAGGGTAGCCAACTCAGTAACATATTTACATTAACCTGAAAATCTATTTCATTTTTATATAACGGACAATGAATGATTACTATATATAACATGACTACCATAACTATAAACATCAGGATCATGGTGGAAATTTTGCTTATTGAATAAACCAATGCACAACAAAGAATAAAAATTAACCTGTAACATGACAACTTGTAGAAATTAAAGTATAGCTTAAGCTAATCTTATTTATATCAAAACAATCACAACTATTAAAGACATGAAGCGGGTTGTAGTGTGGTGAGTAGAGCTGAGTAAACATAGCTTTTTTTTTTTTTTTTTTTTTTTTTTTTGAGACAGGGACCCGCTTTGTAGTTCAGGCTGGCCCTCAGCTCACTATATAGCCCAGGCAAGCCTGGAACTCAGCAATCCTCCTGCCTCTGTCTCCTGAGTGCTGGGATGACAGGCGTGAGCCACCACACCTGGCACTGTGGTATGTGGTATTGATTGCTGGTGGGCATGAGTCACCATGCCCAGCATTGTATGTGGTTACTAGGATTGAACTCAGGGCCTTGTGCTTGCGAGGCAGGTGCTGAAACCACTGAGCTAAATCTCCAGCCCCAAACATAGCTTCTTAAGGGATTAAAGAAGAGATCTTTGGAATCTGAAGCCAAGAATTTGGTTTAGGTTGTGCCATGTGGACGATGAACCATATTTAGGAGTGTTGAGTTGATTCTCACATCAAATCTCAATGTATGTTTGAAGAATTGAAAGTAAAGGATGGCATAATTGTAGAGCTTTGAAAATACTATTGTCGTTATGTTGCAGAGAATTCAGATTAGATAGAATCCATAGATGTTAACACTATATCACAGGAGATCCTGATAGCTTGACTGAGGAGTATTGGGAAATTATCAGAAATAAGTGTTTGGAATTGAGCATATATTTATGATGTTAAATGGCTTCTTGATGACCAAATATGGGAGAAGAGCAAGAAATTGAGTTAGAACTAATTTACACAGTTGGACAGATGAAGGTGGTTCCATTCATATGGACTGGAAACACTGGAAAGATATTAAGGCTTCAGTGAAATGAAAGTTCACTTTTAAATTTATTGATTTGAAGTGCTTCGTGATGCTTCTTTAATAGGATATACAGTAAGGTATCAAAAACTAAGCAGAGAAGTCATGGTGGTATTGAACATTTTGCAATTATTTGGTTCTACCAAAAGCAAGCAAGAGAAACAATCTTGGATAACTGAAGCAGAAGAGTGAGTTTATTTGAAGTGTTTTTTTATTAAATCAATTTAGACATGCACCTAGGCTTGGAATACAAGGGAGAGTAAAAAAAAAAAAATAACTAAATCCAAAATCTATGTACCTTCAGGACATACTCGTAAGTGAAATAAATACATCGCAAATGTGTAAATGTCATATCTTTTCTCTGGTATGAGAAACTGAAGCTGTAAATATATTCTAGAATGTATGATGGATAGTGTGAAATAGAAAATATTCAAAGGGAAATGGGGTGGAAGCGTAAGTAATGAGGAGGTGTAAGAAAAATGTGATGGTGATTTAAAAAAGGGAAACAAAACTTATCTATATAATGGCCAGGGATTGTGAGGTGGGTAGGGGAATGAAAAAAAAAAAAACCCTGAGAATTAAATTGTGTACTATACTGGTACAAATTCTGAATCTTCGGTGTGATCATGATGTGTACATATGAGGTAAAAATAAAGATTCGACAAAATAAGAAAATCCTGTGGAGAATCACCCTAGAGGGGACAGTGTGAGTACATTGATATCTGTGCCCCAACTCTTCCTCTGCCACCACTGCCACAGGGTGTCCTGTGGAGGTGGTGGCATCATAAGTACAGCGACTGCTACCAGACATGCTGACCCAGGCTTGCTACTGTGTCTGCTGATGATGAAGAAGTGGATCCTTTACTGTGTGTGATGAGGTGTGTTCCTAATCACAGACTCAAACTGCTAAGTGCCTGCGTCTTAATCAGTCTCACCGATCTTAATAAGTCAGATCTTAGCACTAGTAAAGCTCATCCCTGGAGCTTCTAAGTGAGTGACATGTCACTGTAGAACCTTCACTGCCCGTAGGAACAGGATTCAGAGTGAGGAAACGATGTTATGACAAGTGAGTTTTCTGGACATCACCAGTGTGCATATTTTGGAAAAAAAATCATTTAAGAAGAAAGCAGAGAGTAACAAAAATGAAAAGAATTCTTTTTTTTTTTTTACATTCTGTGGTACATTATATATATACACATCACAATTACACTCCACATTGAGAATTTATACCAGTATATGACACAATTTAACTCTCATTTCCCCCCTCCCCTGCCCATCCTACCTGCCCCCCATATACGCAAGCATTGCTTCCTTTTTTTACCACCATTTTTTTTTCTTTCTTCATTATTTACCCCTAAGCCCATTACACTTTGAATATTTACTATTTCACAATATCAGTCATGCAGTCTGGCACACATTTATAGCTTCAGTTTCTCATATCAGAGAAAATATATGATATTTGTACAACTGTGACCTATTTATTTCACTTATGAGTATGTCCTGAAAGAATTCTGTTTTAAAAAAAATTGTACAATTATTCCTGCATGGAAGAAAATGTGTCGGAAACAGTCAATTGCACACTCTCTAATTTGTGCCACTGTGTATCTTTGCAGTGTTTGTTAAAATTGATTTAATACTCTAAATCTTCCCTTTTGTGATGTTTTGTACATTACAGTATAATTTTTTTTCTATGACCCACAGATTATTACAGGAGTACTGTCTTTAGGAAACAGTCTACATATTAGCATTCTTATCTCTAATATGATCCAAATGGTAAACTGCTTTTAGTAGAGACCACTGTTAGAAGGTATTATGACTTTAAAGATGAATTAGCATGTAGGTACATTTTCAGTTTTTTGAAAAACCTTATGTGCTGAAATGGTTGCTTCCTCCCCTGAAATCAAGACATTAAAGCTCTAGCCACTACATGACTATTGGGCATAAAGTCTTTAAAAAGCTGACTCTGGTTAAATATGACCATAAGGGAAAATTCGATTCAACAGACCTGCACTTGCATATAAAAAGGAGCAGTTTGCATCATGTAAGAACACAGCAGAAAAGTGGTTGTCTTCATGCAGTCCTGTAAGAAAGATCTCAGCAGAAATGAACCATTCTGTTCATTGTATCTGGGGTTTTCCAGCCTCTAGAACTGGAAGAATAAACTTCTGTCACTTAAGCTACCCAATCTATAGCATGTTATTATGGCATAAGAAACTAACACATGGGGCCAGAGGGTTAGCTCAGTGGTTCCAGCGTCTGCCTCGCAAGCGCAAGGTCCTGAGTTTGATCCCCGGTAACCACATACAATGCTGGGCGTGTAGACTCACACCCGCCAACAATCAATGCTGCATACCTCAGTGCCGGGCGTGGTGGCTCACACCTGTAATCCCAGCACTCGGGAGGCAGAGACAGGAGGATTGCTGAGTTCGAGGCTTGCCTGGACTACACAGTGAGCTCAGAGCCAGCCTGAACTACAAAAGTGAGACCCAGTCTCAAAAAAAAAAAAAAAAAAAAAGAAACTAACACATGGATACACTATATGGTTTTTCACCAGTATTATTCCTTGAAGTTTTAGAAGGTATGAGAAGACTATGGTAGGTTCCACCTGTGGTTTAATAATAGAGAGGCCCCAAGATCGTTAGCTACATTGTAAATGCCCTTTAATAGTATCAAGACAATGTTTGAAGTTATTTTCATGAGTGGATAGAAAAAAAATAGGGCTTATGCTAAGCAAAGCATTGTAGAAACAAATGCATTTTTCTAAATATTAATGCAATAATGACTACTCATTGCTATATATGAATGGACTATTTAATACACAGGATTTCTGTGAGAATCTTGAGGAGGAATTTGTTTTATGTAAATATCATATCAATAATTAAATCATTCAAATTTATTATGTTAATATTCATGTATGGTACCTGTAGATCATATGTATCTTAAGGGCTCACATTCTATTTAATATATATATTAATTTATAAATATATATTATTACTTCTGAAAGTTTGTACACTTTGTTTAACACTTATTTTAGAAAACTGTTCTTTAAAAATCCACTGGCAGGTGACAGCAATAAACACTATTATTTTCTTTGAGCAAATAAGGAATTTTTCATAGGCTTCTGAAAACCATCTAAGGTCTTACCTGAAGAAATTAGCAATAAGTGCTAAATGAAATTTTGTTTTAGTAGAAATATTTGATTGTTTTTTCCATGAATCAAATTTTTCTCCTGTATTTCTAGATTTTTTTTTTTTTTTTTTTTTTTGCTTTTTGGAGACAGGGTCTCACTTTGTAGTTCAGGCTGGCCCTGAGTTCACTATGGTGCCCAGGCAAGCCGCCACGGACTCAGCAATCCTCCTGTCTCTGCCTCCTGAGTTCTGGGATTACAGGCGTGAGCCACCACGTCTGGCATTTGTATTTCTAGAATTTTTAAAAAAATTTTAACTGATTATGTTGTTTTCTCCTGTATTATATGTAAACAGAGTATAATTAAATCAGAAATAATACATTATTTTACTCACCTATGAATATTTGAGCTGCTCTTATTATCTTTATTTAAAAATATTCATTTTAAAATGCTTTGTGTCTTGTGTCTAAGAAATACTGAGTCGTAAGAGAATGGCAAACTACCCCAAAAGACCAAAATATATATGATCAAATAAAGCATACCATTACAAACATTATTAATGCACATTCAGAACTGAGAAAACTAGTTCTTTGATTTACAAATGTGTAACATTGCTTCCTCTTACAAACTAGATAGAAAGGATTTTTGTACTAATTAATAATCTCAAATGTTTAATATGGCTTATTATGTTAATATACAATAAGAGCATGAACACCTCTAATAATTGAACTACATTTCTTCCTAAGACTCACTTAGAATTTATATAAGTGAATAATTAGAGTGGAGAATGATTGTAGACTTTTCTTAAATGAATGTTTTATTTTGGAAGTTTAGGGGCAGCTGAAAAAATTCAGTGAGAAAAAATTATAGAATGCATTAAAATAGATTTGCATGTTAGTGTTAACTAAAAAAAAAAAATCTTATACTTGTATAAGAAATTTACAACAGGGCCTGGGGATACAAATAAGGGGTAGGGTTCTTGTTCACTTGAGCGAAGTATCCAATATTGCAAAACTAAAAAAAACCCACAAAACCCAGAAGAACCAAGGCAGAAACCAAAAGAGAGAAATGGTTGAAATTTACACTAAACTGTTAACTAGACTCTGATCTTAGAAAATCACTTCTTTGCCTTATTTTTCCCTGTGAACAGTCATTATGCAATGTATGCAATCCTGACATATTTGCAAGGCATCATGGCTTTCCTACCTTTGTAATAAGCTTTTAGAAAACTTGAGCCTCCAATTCACTTCATCTTTTGTTTTAATTGTAGTGAAGTAGAATCATGTGACACAGACTGCATAATTCAGACTCAAACTGTGCTTGATGAATTGGATGAGGAACTGTGTTTAGCAATTCTGCAAACTCAACCAAACTGTGCTTGAGCACAAAATTAAATTTTCTTTACAGGAAATGAACTTTGAAGCTGTTAATTACACCATTAACTTATATGGACTAAAACATTCATCTTACCTCAACCGGTACCACTTTAAGCAAATTCCTCTTCTAAAAAGTTCAAACTACAGACTATCAAACTTACAGGCTTAGAGAAGATGGAAGTTAAAATATGCCAGTCCTTGCCCTTGATTATTTTAGAACATTATTTTAGGAAGGTCTTGGCAATAGATGACAATTGATACTTTTATTTTTCATTCTAATAAAAGGGACAATTGTTGTGAAAGGTATTTGGTACAGAGTAAAAATTATACTTATCAATACACTCTCCTTATGTTACAACTCAGACATTCTATAACTTATTTTTATACCCTTATAAAATATAAACTCTTGTTTCTTACATGAAATATCATCAGCGAATGATTGTTGTATAACTGTTCAATAAATATTTGCTGAATTGACTTAAATGCGGTCTTCTATAAATATAAATGCATTCATTTCATGTAATCTCTTGAAACTTTTTGCCTATAAATTCATATCTTCTTCTCAGAACCAAACTCCATGATCAAAATGAAGGATTGTATTTCTTCTGAATAGAAAAATGCATGCATTAGAGAGATTTAAGATACCAAGAGGATCAGAAATCAAATTGTTTAGCTTCTCTTTACTTTCATTAAAGAAGTAAAAGGATTTCAGAGTTCATGAGATACTAAAATTAATTTTCTATCCTAATTAAGTAAATAGCTCTTTTTCTTGATTATAACATTATACAGAATATAAGGAGAAAATACTAAATTGCTTCAGATCAATTTCTCCGTGGTAATAAAATCCTCCTACTTCCTGTCAATCATTCTCTGTAGTGTCAGTTTTAAATCTCAAATTTCTTTTAAGATTTGGTAGTTGTCACAGCTTCTGTACTTATCATGTGTGTTTTCTTTTCTTTACACTAAGGTTAGTACGTTTTATGTAGTTTTTAAGTTTACTGAACACTATGCACTTTCTTATACCCACATTAACATCTTTGGTCCTACATTGGAATTTTTATTCCTTTTTTATTATTAAATTCTAAGGCTACATGCTAAGTGATATATTCAATATAAATGCATCCTTACAATATTATATTTCTTTAACTCATTACCAGTAACATTGCTGAAAACTAGTAATCCCTCTAGTCTTCTCTATGCTATTTCTTGTCCATCTCCTATGTAAACATGTTAAAGAGTCAACTTGGTTCTTGACTGATGAAAATGGTAGATTGCTGAGTATCTGGAGAAATCTGATCATTGTTTTAGTTTTGTTAAATAATGAAATTCTTTTAGAGGAAAGAAAATGCTACTTATTTTTTAACTCTCTTCGAGACTTGGTCTACTGACCTCGGCAGTTAAGTTTTACTTTCCTACCGAGTATACCACAAGGCCTGAGAAAAAATACACTAAAAGACAGAACTAGGAGGCAAAACGGGGAGCCAGGATGACCAACGTCAGTGTGTCCCACAAAGAAACTGGCCAGTCCCAGGCACTGATCTTTATTGGAATCAGTTAAGGTAAAGGTGAGCTATGTGCAAGGGCAGAGTTATATGTGGTTTCTATGGAAATTAATGTAAACAAGGCTCATAAAGGATAAGACAAAACATTCTTATATTAGGAACAAAATAAACAACATATATGGTTGTAATTAGAAAACTGTTTTTCTAGTTAGAAAGCCTTAGCTGTGAGAATGGAATTTGGGTGAGAGTTGCTCTGACTTTGGCACATAGGCTTGGCCTATTATTGGCATGTAGCCAATCGTGACATTAACACTTCAAGCTTGCTTTGGGCATAATCAATATTACAGTCTCCTGCACTGATCTATTAATGTACTATTGATGCTAGTAAGAATTGCCAAAAATATAAAGACTTCTATCAGACATATGTGTCAGTTCATAGACCTAGAGTTAAAAATCTAAAATGGGTCAGTAATGCTCCCTTTCTTCTGGAAATGATGAAGAAGACTATTTCCTTTCCCCTTCCTGATACTACAGTGTACTCTATCTACATTTCTGGGCTGAGCTACCCCAGCATGTGCCCTAACTTCTGTGTCTGTCTACCCTCACAACTTTTCCTGTGACCCTAAATAAACTTTTGGCTTCTGCCTGTAATTTTTATTAAGATTTTATTAGGTAAGCACAAATAATTCAAAGTAATCCATCCATTTTAAGATAGTTAATATTAACTTTAGCTATAAAACATGAAAGAGTCATATTTATGGGGAATTAGCAAGTGGATGTTCATGTTAGTTGATGATTGAAATTTAGATATAAGAAAGAAGTCTGGGAAGTAGTATCATATACATTTTCATGTATTTTCAAATTGAATATTATGTGACTGGCTTCAAGCATTGTACAAGTACGTGAGGACAAAATGCCCAATACAAGCAACTTAAGAGTGTAGAGAATTATTTTGGCTCATATTTCGGAAGTTTCAATCCTTGCATGATATGGAACATGGTGGAAGGAACTGGGCAGAGAAAACCTGTTCAAGTCGTGGGCCTCAGGAAGTGGAGGGTGTGAAGGGCGGGGTGAGGGAGGGAGAGGCAGCCCTTAGAAACATTATTCTGTGACTGGCCCTTCCCACAAGGCGTGACAACAGACCTCGCACTGAGCATTAGCAGGCCTATAACTGAATCAGCCTTCAAACCTGCACCTCTGAGGGCACTGCGATTTGAGAGCAGCGGAAAAAACCATAGCAACTACTCGTGTACACCACATGTGCATCGATCTGTTAAGTCCATGTGCTCTGTGTTGCACACTTTTTAGTCATTACACTTGTGAAATTGTCTTAATAAAAATAATTAGAAAACCATGTGAAAGCTATTCTGAAAACTCTGAATAGCAACGTGTAATACAATGTCATTATTCAGCTCACAATTTTACAAAAATTTCACTCTTCTACATATATTTTGCTTTTAAAAAGTCAATGGATGAAGAATTTACACCTATATAATGTGTTAGTGAAATTTAGAAATTCATTAAACAAGTAATTTGATTCTTTTCATCTCATATTTTCTATCTTCTAATAAATATCATAAGACAAATTTAAAAATCCAATGTAGTTTTTCAGTAATTTTTCTGGGTGGAGTATTTGATGTCCTCTGAACTCATGTCCTAAGTTACTATATTACTCAGTGTGATGACATCGTAGTTACAGATGAGGGAGAAAATTAGTGCTAGAATAAAGCATTAGGAGGGACACTTGGTGGCCTCCATGCCCTTATTCATAAGACCAATTTGTCCTTGTGTGTCTCTCTGTCTGTCTGTCTCTTTCCCTTTATTGCCCTATACTTTCATGTACCTAGGAAAGGCTGTGTGAATACACAGTTAAAAACAACAGCAACAGAGACTATCTGCAGACCGGAAAGCAAGACCTAATCAGGGTCTTGAATTCAATTTCCCAGTTCCTTGATCTTGGAATTCTTGTCTTCTCGGGCTGTGGAAAAAAGAATCTTGTTTCAGCCTCCCAGTATCTGTTAATTTATTTTAGCAGTCTGAATTAGTAGATTAAGACAGAAATTAAAAGTTGTTCTTTAATTTTCTCACAGCTATCTCTCTCATTTTAAATAAACATAGTTATCTACTTCACAAAATAGAAGCTCAAAATATCATAGATAGTAAAATATTTCATAAAATGCAAAGTCTTCCCAAAAGAGCTATCATTTTTAACATAATTTATTTTGTTGGACCAAGCATATGTCAAACATTCCCAAAATATTTTGAAAATATAATTGCTTAATAATAAATAATTGGATAAATTAAATGCTAACTTTGTTGAAATGTTAAAGAAGGAAAGTTTGATGAAATATGTCATTTTATCCATTAACTATTCATTGAACTCCTGCTACATAGAAGGCGCTGTGCTTGACACTAGCAATATAAAATAAAGGAAGAACAAAGACAAATGAATAGTCATGGCTTCCTCTATGGAACTAGGAGTTGGGAGCCTGTGCTTCAAAACAGATTAATGTCTCTAATCCAGTCTGTGCATGGAGAGTAATTATTTGTCACATGAAAACATGTTTCACAACACAAACAATACATGACAAATACTTCCAAAACTGCATCTATAAAGCACTAGTGTTCTGATAAACCACTAATTTTTGAGGTGAGTATAAAAATCTTACTTTTAGAACAGCCCACTAGAGTATAGGTAAAGGTTTAGATTTAACTCAAGTTTTATTTAACTGAGGATAACTGTCAAGTGGATTTCAGTGTTGACATCTGTCTTTACATTTGCAGTTTACAAATAAGTTAAAAGCTTGCAAGTAATTTTCTAACTTTTTGATATATGTAAAAAAAAGGATAGGGCCGGAGATTTAGCTCAGTGGTTGTGGTGTCTGCCTTGCAAACCAAGGTCCTGAGTTCAATCCCGGTAACCACATACAATGCTGGGTGTGGTGATTCACACCCACCAGCAATCAATACTACATACCACAGTGCTGGGCGTGGTGGCTCATGTTTGTAATCCCAGGATTTGAGAGGCAGAGGCAGGAGGACTGCAGTGTTTGAGGATTGCCTGGGCTACATAGTGAGCTCAGGGCTAGCCTGAACTACAAAGCAAGACCCTGTCTCAAAAAAAAAAAAAAAAAAAAAAAGGATAAAAAGTGACTGAGGTTCAACCCCTACAGAAATCTGAAGAATTTTAACACCTGAAATCTTTCCTCTTGCTTTGAGAGGATTTTTTTTTGAAATGACCATAAACATGTTGCTTTATTTTGTAGAATTATCACAAAACACTCTCTTAATCTCTTTATATGTTTCATTATATGTTTATATATAGTTTCAGAGTAAGGATTTAATTAAACATCTGATTATGAAAAGATCACTTTCTTATTAGAATAATATGATTAGTGTATTGGTAGGGTATTTAAGGAAGTAGAATGGCGAAATGATGTGATGGAGCATTACAGTACTTTACCTAGTTTAGATTGTACAGGGAACAAATTATATGGAATATATATAATATAATTATATGTGATATATATTAGATATCACATATAATATCCATAATATATGAATAATAAATAAATATGAACCATATGTTATGATACATAATTATATAATATATATTAATAATAAATAATTGGATAAATTAAATACTAACTTTGTTGAAATGTTAAAGAAGGAAAGTTTGATGAAATATGTCGTTTTATCCATTAACTATTTATTGAACTCCTGCTAGATATAGGGCGCTGTGCCTTCTATCTGTGTGGATGGACAAAAACAACACTGAAGCCATTTCCTGAAAAAGTTAGTATGATGTCCTGAAATGTTGCTCTATGGCTTAAGCCTCATGTACTCACAGGTAGAACTTTCAGGAGGCTACAGGATCACAAGCATAGGTGAATTGGTAGGTCATTGTGGGTGTGGAGAGGAAGGGTGTATGATGGGCCTGTTTCCTGCCTGTTAAATCATGATTTGTTTCTCCTCTGCTATGTCCTTCTTCCATTCCCTCTGCCTTCAAGCTGGGCAACTATGGACTGAATCATGTATGTACAAGCCATGAGCAAACTACACCTTTCCTCTTTTCAGTCATGGGTGCAGGTATTGTACCTCAACTACAAGGAAGTATCTCAGATCTTTCCCAAATCATGTGAAAGAGGCTGCAAGAGATAAAATATAGAAGGAAAATAACTTTTTACAGTGAATAGGAATTATCAAAGAAATACATTCTAAAAAGGATGCTTTAATTTCTATTGCTTTCTTTCTTTTACATGTTCCTTATCTAACTCTTATGGTTGTAGTAGCAATTCAGAAAGAATTTAATTGCTTCAGAGTGAACACTATGAAATTAGCAACACTATATTTAATCTCCTTAGGTTACTACTTGATATATGATTATACTAATCACTGAATTTCTCTAATTCTCAACTTCTCTATCTTTGTGAGGGGTCAAATTAAATGATCATTAAGATCCTCTCAAGTTGCAGCATGGATTACTTCAGTGTAGAATACATTGCCTGCATTTCTTAGCAGCATATTGATCTTTATAATAAGATGTGAAAATGCTTACACACAAAGACACTTAAGAAACTTCTGACACCTACAGAAAGAAGATGCTAACAAAAATATAAACCCATAGCAAAGAGTGTAAAATAAATAAATTTCAATAACTAATGATGATAATTATATATGTATAAAAGTGCCATGTATCATTTGTGTGCAGAAAGCAATCTGAAGCTATTCATCTAACTGGCATCTATTTTTGATATAAATTAAAGGTTATACATAATTTGAAGCATACTGACATTGCACTTCACAAGAAACTTGACTCACAAGTTTTGCAATAGAATATAACTTTTCCTGTGTGTGCAGGGGGCCAAACTTAAGGATTCAGTCTTGGTAGGGATACACTCTACTACTGAGGCACACCTGAAGATTTAATATAGCATGAATTTTACTTTTATATTGGATATTTTAGTGAGTGAATAAGCTAGAAATATAATGTTCTAAAGACAAGATACATCTAGGAGATATAAAGTCTATGACTCTTTTTCTTCAGTGACCAAATGTGTTAGGAACTGCAATGATTTACTCAGATTTAGAATTTACTTGGATCTATGGATGTCTGCCCTGTTGGATCAACTACTGGGATTATTGCAGACATCTGCCCCACCCTGCAGGATTTTAAACTATAAGGATTATTGCACTAGGATTATTGGCTTTAAAATTTACTTGGATTTAAGGATGTCTTCCCTGCCCTAGGGGATTTTCAACTACAGGAAAAACTTCCCTGTTTTATGCAAACTAACACTATGGGTGTGAAGGCTTGGTACCAAACAAAGGTGCAGTGAGCTCAGGGAATTGGCTTTTTCTGCTTGTGCAGTACGTGGCCTTTTGCTGCCACTGCTCAGAATAGCAAGAGTTGAGCCTAGGCTCAGTCTTTTCCTCAAGGTTCCAATTTTGTTGTTTGTTGGTTGTTAATCCTTTTGCTGTGGGACTCACAGGGGAATGGAGCTTGTCAGGAGGGTTCTGGCTGCATCCTCTTTACCTGTCTCCCACACAATGCTCTAATACTTAAATTGTTAAATGTAATAATTATTTATGTCTTTTGGTTTGAGACAAGGTCTTGCTATGTAGTCCAGACTTGCCTTGAGCTCAGCAATTATTCTATCTCTGCCTACGGAGCACTGGGGTTACATGCATTCAATTTAGCTTGATGGAATTTTTTTTTTTTTTTTGAGACAGGGTCTTGCTTTGTAGTTCAGGCTGGCCTTGAGCTCACTATGTAGCCCAGGCAAGCCTCGAACTCAGCAATCCTCCTGCCTCTGCCTTGGAGTGCTAGGATTATAGGTGTGAGCCACCATACCCGGCAGTTTGATAGAATTTTTAAATACTATAAATTACAAAGAAGTCAGGATTATGAGTCACAAAAGCAATATTGTTATTGTTTTGAAAAATATCATAAAACAACAACTTCACATTTGTTAAAAAAGACATTTTATTTATTTTGAAACAGCGAATCATAACATAGCTCAGGTAGGCCTGGAACTAATAGCAATCTTTCTGCTTCAGTTTCCTAACTGCTGAGATTACAGATCTGCACCATATGCCTGGCATAAAACAAAAATTTTAATGTTACATTTTTTTTTTCTACTTGAAGTCCAGTCTAGTGACTCCTTGTATGTATTTCTTTGAATAGCAAATGAGTTACACAAGCTTGGACATTATACTCAGATATTAAATGAGAAGTTCATTGGCTGTGTATTAGAATGGCTGAAGCTGTATTTGTAACGATTGTAATTCAGTAGAATAATCATCTTTAAGTTGACTTCAAATTTTGGCACTTGTCAGCACCTGTAAAACAGAGAAATCACCCATTCTCTTTGCAAAATGAGACAGTTGAAGAAAAATTTCTGCTCTAAGGCATCATTATAGCTGGAAAAAAGTCTGAGGAAAGAAAAAAAGTTTTATATATATATCAACATATTTTCACTAAAAATTTTTCCCTCAACAAATTTCATAGTAGTTAAAACTATAGATCTTTGAGCTCATGCATATTTTACATTGTCATTATAATGTGCTATTTAGCTGTCTTTTCTGCAGAAATTGTTACCTGATGATTTCTCTAGTAATGGTCATCAAAAATGACAATCATCCCCAATAAATTTTAAAATTATGTACTTTTGATGAAATTTAGGTCATCCTCCTTGTATCAATAAGAATTTTTTTTTTCAGTACTGGGGATTGAACTCAGGCCTTTGTGATTCCAAGGCAGGCATAGTACCACCTGAGCTAAATCCCCAGTACCAAGAATAAATTTTTGCACCAGTATGCTAATCCCTAATTTAGTAAAATTGGAAGACAAGGAGTTAAAGTAGAAGTGAGGAAAGATAAAACAATTAATATGAATATTTTACTAGTAACATTCAATAATTCAAACTTGTATACTTTCTCATGGAGCAATCTATTTTACATTTAAAAAACATTAAATAAAAACATTCCAAAGGGTCATCTTATATTTGAAAAGTAAATTCAATTAATCTGCAAGACTTGCTATTCTTTGCTGTTCACTCTCGGCCGTGGGAACCAGGCACAGCTGAAAGCCCTTAGCCCTGGACCTGCCCAGTCTCCACACTGCGGCCATGCACAGGTTGGGGGTGCTGTAGGCTCATGGAAAATTCCATATGTTTGGGGAACGCCATTCTGAGAGCCATTCGGGACACTGCTGATTTGTAACTGAGACAGGAATTGGAACCAGGATGTTCTTTTATTAGAAGCTTTCTCTAGTTTTAATTTATATGAAAAACAACCATTCCCAAAGTCTATAATAGAAAAAGGCTCTTATATTTAAGAGCACGCCGAAGTATACCAAGTGCTGAAGCATCAAACAACTACCTAAAACGGTCTTCTTTATTTTCTAGAAGGAAAGAGAATTAGTAGGAAATAAAGAAGGTCCTTAAATACCTTTACAAGGCGAGCCAGGGTCCACTTTACCTGTCTTGTGGTTTTCAGAGCGGGTTAATGAAGGGCCTTAAAACGTTCGCATTGCTTCTTACAAACCCCCTACTTCAGATTCGCTCTTAAATACTACTACTACTCGTTCAGGAAGGAGAAAAGGAACATCTCCGCTTGCGCAGCTCGTGATTTACATACAGAGAGCAAATACATGAATGGGTGGGGGTGGGGCAGGGAGAAGCAACGTGTTTTCTTTTCACCCGCAGAAAATAAGATCACTCACCACCGGGAACATTTTTATCCAGGGCAAATGTTTATTCCTTCTATCATTCTGCGACTCGGTCTGCAGGAAAATCAATTTCTACTCTACCTACTCCCTCCCTCTCTCTACTGTGTCAGAGAGAG
>PVIC010034367.1:0-19631 GCA_004025085.1 Thryonomys swinderianus
TCTCTCTCTCTCTCTCTCTGAGAAATAGCTGGCAAAATTTTTTCTCATTCTGTGGGCTGTCTCTTTTCATGTTGAATATGTCCTTTGGTGTTCATAAGCTTTTCAATGTGATATCATAGCATTTGTTGATTTTTATCATTTCTGTGCAGTTGGGATTCTGTTCAGAAAGCTCTTGATAGGACCTCTGACTTTAAGAGTTTTATCTATTTTATTTTCCAGTTAGTGAATTGTTTCTGTTATAAAGCATATATATTTGATCCATTTTGATTTTAGTTTAGTATATAGTGAGAGATACAGGTGCAAGTTCAATCTTACACAGATAGGTAACCAGTTTTCTAAGCCTTGTTTGCTAACAAGGCTACTGTCCTCTAACATATGATCTGGGCTACTTTGTTGAAGATCAAGTAGCTAAATGTGTCTAGGGATGTTTCTGAAGCCTCTGTCCATTCCACTGATCTACATGTCTGTTTTGATTATAATACTACATCCTTCATAACTGTTACTTTGCAGTTTAACTTTAAGTAAGATACTGTGATTCCTTCTGGTTTGTTGCCCAGGATTGTTTTTGCTATTGCAGATCTCTTCTGGTTCCACATATTTCACACATTGTTTTCTCTACTTCTATGAGGAGTGCTATTGGTATTTTGACTGAAATGCCATTAAATCTATACATCAGTTTGGAGAATATGACCATTTTGAAAATATTGGTTCTACCTATTTTGGAACAAAGGGTATTTTTCCATTTTCTAATGTCCTCCTCAATCTCCTTTTTCAGATTACTATATTTTTCATTGTAGACATCTTTCATTCTCAAGATTAGGTTAACTCCTAGGTATTTTACCTGCCTTGATGCTATTTTGAATGATATTTTTCATAATTTCTCAGTGAGTTCATTACTGGTATACCTAAATGCTATTGATTTTTAACGTGCTTAAAAATCAAATTGAAGAGCTGGTTCTTTGAAAGAATAAACAAAACAGAAGAACCCTTACTCAAACTTACCAAAAGAAATGAGAAAATTTTCACATTAATGCAAGTAGAAATAAAAATAAAACAATATCACAATAGACACTGTTAAAATCACAGCCTAGTGATTACTTTTAAAAAGTCTATTCCAACAATGGGAAAATCTTGGAGAAATGGAAAGTCCCATATTCATACAAATTATCAAAATTAAACCAAGAAGACAGAAAAAAGTTGAGTAATCCAATATCAAGTAATAAAATTGAGGCAATGTTTTTTAAAAACATAAAGAGTCCAGAATCGGCTGGATTCACACTAAATTCTAAAAAAGCTATATGGCTCTAGTATCACCAGTATTCCTCAAACTTTTCACTGAAACGGAAAGGAAAAGAGTGCCTCCAAACTAATTTCTGGAAGCCACAATCATTCTGATCCCAAAGCTAATCCGAGACCCACTTACAAAAGAAAACTGTGGGCCAGTTTCCTTAATGAACATAGATGCAAAGATTCTCAACAAACTATTGGCAAGAAGAATGTAATACATCATCAAAAAGATTATATATTGTGTTCAAATAGGTTTCATCCCAGGGTGGCAAGCTTGCTTCAAGATATACAAATTAATAAATTTAATATACTACATAAACAGAAGCAAAGACAAAAATCACATGATCATCTCAATAGATACAGAAAAGCTTTGGACAAAATCCCACACTGATTCAGGATAAAAAAAAAAAACCCTGAAGAAATGGGCGTAGAAGGACTTTATCTGAATGTGATAAAAGCAACGCATGACAACAGTCAGCATCATTATAAATTGGGAAAAACTGAAAGTTTTCCATCTTAAATCAGAAAAAGACAAGGATTTCCATGATCACCTCTTCTATTCAACATAGTACTAGAGACATTAGTTATAGTAATCAGGCAAGAGAAAGAAAGAAAATGGCTACGTATAGGAATAAAGAAGTCAAATTATTATTCGCTGGTAAACATGATGCACTACATACATAGAAGACCCAAGGAATTTCACCAAAGTACTGTTAGAATTAATAACCAATTTCAGCAATGTAGCTAGATACAAAACTTCTGTCCTTGAGAATTCAACTTTCTCATGCTACTTTCAGATGCAAAGATTTTAAGAGAAATGATGCACTTTTGGAAGCCTGCAGGAGAAGGTTACCAAAAAAATAGAAGGGAATCATTTTGTTTGCTGTTTATAAAAAAGGAAACCTGTATGCAAGGAAAGGTCAGGATAACCACCTGTTGTTCAGAGAATATTGGGGGAATATTCTTTTCATCTAAAAATGCCATAATGGTGGCCAGATGGTGGACTTCTTTGCTGAGTACAGAACTCTGGCCTTTTAGACCTGCTGCACTGTGCTTACAATTGTATGCAAAAACACTGCATGCTATTAGTAGTACCCCTCAGCTGTCAATCAGTGAATAGTTCTGTTTGGGGATGTAGCAATATTTGTGGCATTTGTTAGCTACTGAGTAACAGTTTCTTCAAAGATTGGTCTGTAATAAAGGGTTAAGAAGGAAATGGCAATGAACAAAAAACAAAGAGGAAATTCTCTTAAGTGTGCCCCCTAATCTTTTGAAGCTGGTGAGGCAAAGAACTGAGTGTCTGTCCTAATTAAGTGGAAATGATATGGCACCTAGTTACTGAGTTAGGTATCCTGGATGACTCAACATTTCTGAAGAAACAAATTAGTGAATTTGCTTCCGGAGAAGTAAGTTGAAAAATATCTAAAGGTTTGTATAAACAACAGAGTGTATTGTTGAAGCAATTGTTCTGTGATCTAAACATTCAAACGTCTGGCTCTTTAGTGTCATGCAAGAGTTAATGTGAACTTCAATATTGCCCAATGTAGAATCAAATTAGTTTTGGCTATTTAGACAGAAAAATTTTGGTCAATACTTATAAAACTTCCATACAACTAGCATAAGTTCCTAGGATTTTGGTAGGAAAAAAAATTGAGAAGCTAGTATGAAAGAAGTTCAGTGGGCTCTGCCTTAATCATTCTCCCAAACAAGTATACTAAACATCTCTTTTTAACTTTTGGTGATGTTTTCATTCTTCCCCTAACCGTTCCACTGTACCTACATGGGAATACACATATTTATCTTTGTAATAGAATTTTGTTATCATTTATCTCATAACTCAGTTTTTTCTGTTTCTAAGCATATATGCTCATACAGAGATTTATGTTCACACATCCTTCCTATACTTGACTGTCTACTTGATGTAGAGTTCTGTTAACCTTGCGATAAAAGAAGGAGGAATAAGCCAGACAAAAGGGTTGAATGAACTCATTGTAAGTAGGAAAAAAGACAGCAAAAAGAACAGATGCTTCATGTCTTTTGAATGTTCCCTCATGGTTATTGTACACACACAAAGAGTGTATTTTTTAGTGCTAGTAGTGCCCAATGGTACCTTGGGTGAAGAAAGAGCTCAATAGAAAGCAATTTCCTGGCTCACTCCTCCATCTTCATCACCCGATGTCAGTGCTGCTCACCCTCCCTCAAGCATGTGCATCAGTCTTCCAGGATCGGCCCAAGAATGAACACAATGGTGTTGTGTCCATTGGGTTCTGCACCTTCCACATGGCTCCTGCATTATATCCCGGCCAAATCTGTGCAAAAGCACAAAACAAAGTCAATCTGAGAAAGATGTGAGTGGGTGAAGCAAAAGAGAGAAGGGGGGCTTATATTTTTTGCCTTCAGATAAAAGCAAATTACATTCATATTGATTTTGACTGTTTGGAATACAAGCATCTCCTGTGAAGACAATTCTGTCCAAATAATATTGTTATAATTAAAGTTTTCAAAAAAAATAGTGTTCTGCATATATTTGACTTTGGTGCCATACGAGATTAAGTTATATCGTTTATTGAGCATTTTGTGGTTCAGTCCAAATCAGTGGTAAGGACACATTCTAACGGTAGAGAAAGGGTGTTTCATAAAAGGAATGGATTCTCATCCAAGGCCCTCAAGGGATTCACACATTAATCTTCTACTGACATTTCCTCTGAATCAGTAAAGATTGCTAAACCAACAATGGTTCTGATGGGAAAGATAAAGAAGGCCAAATGACAGAGAGGCCCAGATTTAAACATTTAATTCAGGTTTTCCTGTTTATATCTGTCATAAATTTAGATAATTGGTGATATTCAAACTGATAACAGCCCTGAGTGCTCTTGATGGGTTAGCACAGTCCACTCCATCCCTGCGTTTTATTGCTTCCTACGAGAAAGTGCAGTTACCGTCTCTGTCGGAGAGGGGTTGAGACAGTGAAGACCCTGACAGCAGACACTTTTTACGTTAGTTCATGTCCACACTGGTGTCAGGCTGGAAATCCTGGCATGTTTATCATCCACTGTACTTTTCATTAATAGATTTTAAGCACATCTGTGTAGAGTATCCATAAAATTATGAATGCAAGTAAGTACTGTATTGAGTCAGTGGTTAAATTCCATCTCCATTAAGTGTCATGTGGTATTGCAGACCTGTAAGAACGCTGCTGTAATTGATGGGGATTGTTTATTAGTTTTGATTTTTATAACTTCTAATTATTCTGTGATTACCTTGGTATTCATAGCAGACAGTAGCTACCCTATGCTGAGAATCTTTGAATTTTGTCTGGTGTTTTTGTTGCCATAAAGGAAGAAATGGATTTTGAGGAAAAAAACACAAATATTATAAAAAGATTTAAATCATTATCAACCAGTATTTCTGCTTCTATTCAGCATTGCACAGGATGATTTCTTTCTAGCCTGATACTACCCACTAGGCTAATACCTTCCAGAATATCCTGAGTTTGTCTAAAGGTCTTTATTTGAATAGTCAAAGGAACTTTTATGTTCTATTTTTATTTTTTTTCTACTTGGCAGGAAAATGTGCGCTGATTTCCTTGATGGTAATTCTAAGACCTTAGAGGCCATTATTAAAAACTCCCTGCTTGTTATCCATAGCTTTCTTTCCCAAAACAACCATTAGTCAATCTGTTGCTGAGTAACCTAATGAAAACCATTGCAAGTTTACATACTTGTGAATTTTTACTTGCTAAAGGTCAGCTGCGAAGCCATTACTTTTATTTGACTCACCAGTCCTTATTTCACTTATGAAGGGTTCTCGTACAGACTCTTGGAACCCCAAAAGTTTATAAAGGAAATTTAAATGGCTGCTGAAAGTGAGATAACTAGAAACATTCCCAGAATCCACAAACACTTTTTTCTCCCCTCCTCAATATTTGAAAATTACTAAATAAATTCTGTCACCAGCCAGGTGCATTGAATATTGCCTCTGTGTGAGCATGACTTTGTTGAATCGTTTGAGGCCCTCAGTCGTTAGCAGCAGATAAAACACGAGCCCATGAGGCCAGTAGTATGTTAGAGGAAAAAAAGAAAAAAGAATCAACGATCTTGAGAGCTGATTGAAGTGAAAAACAACTCACTTCCATATGGCAATTTATCCCATTGATTATTAAAAGTAGATAAGAAAAAGAAAATTTTATAGATAGATAGATAGATTGTAAGCTACATAGCAGAAGGAAGAGAATACCTGATAGAAGGAGACAGACTAGAGTTCAGAATTGAAGAATGAATAAAATTCCACGGGTTCAAGAGTGGAAAGAAATTCTCCAAGTTCATATAATCGCTCATGCACACTCACATGGCCTCTGCTCGCCTAGGCCAGGCAGTGTGCGTGAACTATGAATCTGTGTTAAGCAGCCTCATTCTGTTGCTCTGAACATGACACGCTCTTTCCTTTTGTGTGTCTTTTGTACATGCTGTGCCAGCCCCATTTCCAACAACCTCTCATCATTGCATTTAGCCACCCCATAATTCAGTGACTTGAACAAAAGTCATGTACACCCTCTCTTGATTCTGTGGGTCTCCTGGCCCCTGTAGGGGAGTCTCCTGATTCCCAGGATGCTGGCAGCTCAGACAGGCTGTGGTCTCCAAGACGGCTCAGTTAAATGACCGGCAGGTGATGCTGTGAATCACTTGAGCTCACCTGAGACTATCAACCAGACCTCATGCAACCTGTGACCTAAACTTTTCACTACATAAAGAGTAGCTTCAAAAAGGAAGTATTCCAGGCTAACGGAAGAGGAAGCCAAAGATCTTCTGTCACCCAAACTTAGAAGTCACATGGCACCCTCTACTACCATGATCAAAACAAATCACAGGATAAGCTAATTTTGAGAAGAAAGAGTGGCTAAAGGCGTAAAATGTGTTTCCTTCCTTAATCCAGCATACTGACTAATGTATTTTTAGTTGGTTCTTTACTGAGCGGGCCTGAACCTTATAAATGCTATCTCTTTCAAAAACTTTTGCCTTACTACTCTATATAGTTACCTCTTCCCATTATCACAAAATGTATTCTTGTATTGTCCTCCTTTTTCTTGCTCACTTCCCGTCGCACATTGTAATATGCCTTTCTTTAGTTTATACTTGTTTAAATTTTATAATTACACACAGCGGAATTTTCTCTGTGAGACTGCTAAAAACTGACAGCACATAGCAGACATTTGTTGAATATTTGATGACTATATTGAGAGATACATAGAAGAAAAACAGGCGAACTAATCTGTATATTCCAATCAAAACTTTACACTCCATTCCACCTTGAAAAATATGATTATGAACACACATGCTCTGTCTTTGTCATGGACTCTGAGCAAGGGTGAAATGTCAGTGGACTGAGGCCAGGCAGTGGCGCAAGTGCTCTGAACCTCCCCTGAGGCTCTGAGGTGAATAAACAAATGGCCTGAATAAGAAAGAGCTCTTGCCGGGCGTAGTGGCTCACGCCTGTAATCGCAGCACTCGGGAGGCAGAGACAGGAGGATTGCTGAGTTCGAGGCTTGCCTGAGCTACATAGTGAGCTCAGAGCTAGCCAGCCTGAACTACAAAGCGAGACCCTGTCTCAAAAAAAAAAAAAAAAAAAAAAAGAAAGAGCTCTTATGGTTGGGGTGTGGAGACCCAACCCTGTTTTGGAGCCTTTGTTGCTGTGACCTTCTTGTGTGGGGGATGTGAATCCTAGTGAATGTCGCTCTGAAACTCAGCATTGGGAGGGAGGCGTCATGAGCAGTTCTTACCTGCTAGTTATGTTTCAATTCAACATCCACTCAATCGTGAGGTATTTCTCTCATTAACATCATTTCCTCGATGAAGGAAAAAAGGGAAAACAGCAAGGAAGGGAATAGGTAAGGAAAGATTTCCTAGCAAGGAATGTTGAGAAACACATTAAGACTAGGTGAGGGTATGTTTTCAAAACAGACTCTTATTGCTAATCTGGCACTCCTCAGGCAACCGTAGAATCACCTGAGTGTGGGCAGAATGGAACCAACAAATTGAACCCAATGTTAAACATGTGTGATAGTCAATCTACACTCTCAAATACAGCATACAAAATATTTTCTAAGGAGCTGTTATCTGTAAGCTAACTTTGTCATTTTCCATACAATAAAACCATCCAAATATCTCCTCCCAGTCAATACCTACTGTAACTTTATTACTGTTTGTTGATACTAATGTTTGTTTAATTTGCCTCTGTTCTTATCTCTCAAGGCTGTCCTTAAAACATCTTTATCCCAACCATCTATTCTTTCTGTTCAATGAATCCCATGACACAAACACTATGTTTTATTAAAATCTTTAGTTTCTCCCTTCTAATATTGCACATGTGGCTCAGAAAATGAGAGGCGAAGGAAATGAATGCTAAACGAAGAGAAGAAACTGGAAAATGTGCCACCTATGAAAGAGTGAAGGTTTTTCCTGAGTTAAAAATTAAACGTTTTTAAATTTTGAGTACCATGTTGGAAAATACTTGATTAACATGAATAGTAACTATCTACTGTCACTTATATCTGGGACAATTCCAATGCAAGAGGATTGAGTTCCCAATCTAGACAAAAGGGTCAAGGTAAGATAGAAAGAAGGAAAAATGGAAATCAAAAGATCTTGATTCATATTCTAATTTCACTCCCTATCACCAGGCAATTCCTACTTACACCTTCTTCATTACGGCCTTTGGCCTCCTAACCCATAAAATCAGGGATCTGAGTAAGAGTCAAGCACAATCTTTCATGTAAATATTTTCAACAAAATTCCAGGTACCTATGAGAGAGAATTTTAACCCTCTGTGGTTATGGTCCAGGGTAATCCATTTAGCCTTTTTAAATTTTAACCTTTTTAAATTTTAACCCTTCTTTTGAAGATGGAGCATTTTCAAACTCCAGACTTAATTTTGTTTCACCAACTCAATTTGAGCAGTGGTTGAATCCTCATGAAAGTTAAATAACATTTGTTTTCTGTCTTTAAGAAATCATCAATAAACATACTTAAATATATACACAGCAGCAT
The DNA here is from genome assembly GCA_004025085.1 of Thryonomys swinderianus. Classification (NCBI taxonomy): domain Eukaryota; kingdom Metazoa; phylum Chordata; class Mammalia; order Rodentia; family Thryonomyidae; genus Thryonomys; species Thryonomys swinderianus. The sequence goes on from PVIC010034367.1 coordinate 8,331, forward strand.
TTTAGGGACCACTGGAAAGGTCTCTGTCACTCAAAGCTAAATAAATGGTACCTTAATTAGGTGCTGAACAAGACAAAATCGTCATGAGGGGCTGAACTTTTATCAAGCAGTGGTTAAGAATACTGTAAAATATTTGAATTTATTTATATTCTACAAACATTAATTGGCCATTTATAGCATCTCAAGATCTTTGTTGGGTGTTTCATATATATATATATATATATATATTCTATATAAAATTAATATATATATATTTCAATTGAACTTTTTATTGGTATATTTTACATACAGCTCATAATCACACTCAACATTGGGGAATCTGTACCAGTATTTGACATGAGTTAATTCTCATTTTTACCCATATCCCAACCCACCCCACAGAAATTCAGTCTTGTCAGGTGCCTCTTCAAATAACGGCTCCTGCTCAGTGGCCTGAATCTGGGACATGATTGTTCCCAAAACCCTAGACCACTATATCATCTAATCTTTCTGAATTTCTATCCTCCCATGGTGAGATGATGGTCTCTTCCATTTTATGTTCTGTTGTTGCTTAGAAATGGTTTATTCCCCCAAAGCCTCGCGTGTTGAAAACAGCCCCGAGTGTGATAGAATGGAAATGGCAGAAACTTTATCGGAGGTCAGTGAGGGTCTCATCCTCGGACGTGGTGGATGAAGCCTTGGCAGGACCCAGTTAGTTCCCTCAAGAGCAGACACGTGTGAAAGTGTGAGCCTGGCATCCCCGACCCTTTGCTTCCTTCTCACCACAACTGGCCTGCCTGTGCTAGCAGTGTGCCATACTCTACCACGTTGTGATTCAGCAAAGACCCCCATCCAAGGCAGTCGCTTGATTTGGTCTCTAGCACAGGAGCTAAAATAAAAGTTTTTTCCTGAAGTCCCCGGTCTGAGGTATTTCCTCATATCAACACAAAACATCCTGAGACCTTTGCTTCGCTGTAATCACTGACTCTGCAGTTGTGACACAAACTCATCCTGCATCAGAGCTCACTCTCTGGCGCTTGAATCCATGACCAAGATATGACTGAGCCTCAGGAGCCTGCGACATCGCCCTGATCCCCACAAATCAGCATTAAATTAGGCATTTATCATACTCAAAAAGACGCACCGTCTGCTGATCTCCACCACTGTGCAGTCATCACGAGCAATAAGCCACTTTGCAATGTGCACATTTGACAACAAATGGGGAAATTCAACCGTAGTCAGAAATAAACTGGGGTTTACGGAATTGCATTTCTTAGATGTGGTCCATGCTTGGCCAGACCCCAGAATATCACCTTCCACTTATGAGAACGTAGAGCTAAGCAAATTCAAATCAAAAAATATCTTTTAACTTCCAATGGGAACAGGAAGGAAGGGACAGGATAAAGGTAGTAAGATTCTTCAATCATAGGAAATTGAAATTTGCTGTCTTGCTAGACCATTATTCTTAATGCCCATCTGAAGATGGCTACATTTCCTTGTCAGAGAAATAAAATCATTCTGATTCAAAATGACTTTGTAATGATTTTTCTAATAATGGTGCTCGTTTTCTTTTCTTCTTTTTTTTTTTTGAGAGAGGTTGGCAGATAGTCTCTTCTTATTCACACTTAAGGTATATAAGTGGTACATTCAACAATATACATGTGAAATTTATGTGTGTATTTAACATCTAAATATCTGATTACATTAGAGGCAAGTCAGTCCTTCATTTAAAATATACCACAGCTTGAGTAATTGCGTTGCTTGATTAGGGTTATTATAGCAATTGTACTATGGAAATCAGTAGACCCACTGTAATATGAAAGCCCCTGAGGATCTCAGAGAATCATTATCTTAACAATTGCATTTATAAACTCTTCTAACTATAAGGTATCACGAAGTTAAAAGATAACATGCTTCTCAGTTTGCTCGAGCTTTTCTTCATCTCCTGTTTGATTTCAATATTTGTTTAAACAAATTCAAAGAACCACAGCTGAGTGAAGAGTTTCTCTGTACTTTTCATCTAAAAGAAAAGAAGGGAAGATGGTTACCAAATTCCCCGACCTTAATATGCATTTCTTTTGGATAAAATCACTCTTTAATCACCTACTGTTTTTCCTAAAATAGATCTAGTTGGGAGGCACGAAGTGATTATTCATGGTTCCATTAGTTTATCTTTGAGAGGAAAAAAAAAAAACCCACAACCAAGGAACCATGGGTCACATTCCAAACCTCACTTTTTAAGAAGATGAATGCAAAATATCTAGAATCAACTTCAGAGTTCATAGACATCTAAGTAAAAAAAAAAATAATAAGGAAGGTAGAAAATTGTCAGATGTACTTAACTGCCTACATATTTTTTTTAAATGTCCAGCTATCTGGTAGTTTTCCACAAAGTAATTTCCATATTTAAACATTTCAATGACTATATAGTACAAATGCCCTCCTAACTGCTTTTACTATTCTGCTCTGTCTGTGGAAGCCATCTCTTTACTTTTTGAGCTTCTCCTCAACACCCTTGCTGTAGCCTTCTATCTATAGCAGTGGTTCACACATAAACATGGCTGTGCCAGACTCCAGTGGATTCCAGACAATCCATGTTCACTACATTTTGATAATTTCCTCATAGACTCCCCTCAGTTGTAAACTCCACACACCCACCACTGAGACTTCTGTCTTTTACTCAGAGTTGTCCCTTGTGTGCTAATTGTGCTGGTGGCACCGGCAGTACTCTCTGTGAAGCCTGAAAAGGTGAAGATTAAAGACTTGGCAGATTCAGTGCCTGGTAAGTTCCCTCAATTAATCAGCATTCCACCATTTTACTTTTTTAAAGAATAAACTGAGGGCTGGAGGGTTAGCTCAGTGGTTCCAACACCTGCCTCGCAAGGGCAAGGTCCTGAGTTCGATCCCCGGTAACCACATACAATGCTGGGTGTGGAGACTCATGCCCACCAGCCATCAATACCACATACCACAGTGCCGGGCGTGGTGGCTCACGCCTGTCATCCCAGCACTCGGGAGGCAGAGGCAGGAGGATTGCTGAGTTCAAGGTTTGCCTGGGCTACATGGTGAGCTCAGAGCCAGCCTGATCTACAAAGCGAGGCCCTGCCTCAAAAAAAAAAAAAAAGGAATAAATTGAAAGTATTGGTACATTTTAGGAATATATTAGGATCACATTCCTCATTGATAATTTGTACCTGTACATGATATATCTTGACTCTTATGTTTTCTATCACTTTAACAGATGCCTCAAGTAATCAACTTATAAAGATTTATATTGGCTCGGAGGCTTGGAACTTTCTTCAGCTTCTGATAGGTTGACCTTGTTGCTTTGAGCCTATGGTACAACAGCAAGAGCGTGTGTGGAGCAAAACCATTTGCATGACAAGCCCAGGGGCCAGAGAGAAATAAGATAAGTTTAGGGTCCCGCAGTCCTCTCTCAAAGTGTACCAGAAATCTAAGGCCTCCTGGAAGACCCACCTCTCAAAGGTTCTGTCCACCCCTACAGTGTTGCTTTGGGACTGACCATTTCCATGTGCGCCTCTGGCAGTCTGTTAAGATCCAAACTCTACCACATCTGCTTCCTGGCTTGTAGAAGACCATGTTCTCACCAGGCCCTCTTTGGAGAGAACAGGCAGGGGAGTTCTGTGGGGTCTTTTTCTAAGAGCATTAATTTTATTCATGAGGGCTCTGCGCTCAAGACCTAATCATCTCACGGGGGTCCTACCTTCTACTAGTATCACCCTGGGGGTAAGATTTTGACATGAGTATGGGGAGCTCAAGCATTCAGCCAAAAACAGTGACAGATCCTATTGCTTCACCTTTGAAGTCTCTTAACTCTTTTCTCTAATTCCCTTCATTTATTCTGACTCATGCTTTTGAATGATACGCTCCAGGTGAGCGCCCACTCCTGTCCTACCTATTACCCTTTGCATCTTTCCACCTTCGAGCCATTCACCTTGCAGTGTGACCTCCCTTACCCTGCTGTCCAGTTCCCAGACATGCCAGATGTGCCCCATAAATGTTTATTGTGCTAATGTTCCTATTGCTTCTCACTAGCTCTTGCTGAGCCAGGGGTGATGTCTCTTGTTGCCGTCTCTTACCTACAATCCATGCAAGAACTCAGTTCATTCCTCAACCAACCACCTTTTAAATCCTGCTTCCACCTATTCCAAGAAAAAAACATCTTTACTGCCTTCATTCCCTCACGTAATTGCTATCTCCACTTAAGAACCTTATCTGAATGTTTTCCAAGATTGACACTACACAGTCTCGGCAGAGTAAATCTCCCTGTAATCCACCTATATGCAAAATCATTCTTACTCTTTTCATTACTGCTTTCATTGGCCTTGCATTCAAGTTGTTTTGCTAAACCTGATTTTCTTACATGGTTATTGATGGTGGCTTCTCAGTCATAAGTGGGAGGACTGCAAAATTTGAGCTTAGCCTGAGAAGTTTACCAAACTGAGTGATACACCATCTGGATATTTTAAAAACTTAAAAATGACTGGGGATGTGTCATTGGGAAGTCTCTGGAATTAATCCTCGGTACTGAAAAAAATGTAACTTTCTCATTTTTATGTTTCATACAGCTACCAGCTACAGAGTGTTATGTGCTCAGTTAAATTACATTTAAATTTAAAAAATTACTTTAAAGTTTAAATTTAACTACTTTTAAGTCTGGTTTCATGCTACCCAAGTAACCTAGACATAGCCATAAAATAAGAAATTTTATGGTGTTCCTGATCTTGTTTAGTAATCACACTGAAAATAAATTGCTGACATATGAGCAATATTGACCACATAAAAATAAGAATAAGACCAATAGTTATTTTTCATGCAACTTATTGTAAAATTATGAAAATATCTAAGTCATAGTTTACAACATCGCATAAGATATTTTGTAGACATTTTGATAATGTAATTCTTTGAGGTTGCTATGATTTATCCTATAAAATTTAAAGAACCACTTGGCACTCTGGCAGTCATGTTGTAAACAATAATAATATAATCCCTATTTTATCTAATGCCTGTTGTCTAAGATTTTAAGGGTTAATGAGAAAATATTTGTTCCTTAATTCTCAGAAGACCCCTCTGCAATAAATTTGTAGGGAGATTAATTAAGGATTAAAATCTCTTCACTAAGACCACATCTTCATAGCATTCTTGTGTTGCTTCAATGACATTTTATAGATATAAAAAATAAAGCAGCTATAAAATATTTTATTACTGTAGGCTCCAGAGAAGAAAAACAACATTGCTCCCACTGTAAATCTGTAAATATATATTGATTTTTGTCATAACATACAGAGATACAGATTTCTAAAACCTTAAGACTACTTTAGCAAATTTTTACTCTGAATATAGTTTAAGTACACCTTTTACCGAGTATCTTTTGAAAATGTCTTGGTTGTTCAAGTTTGTTCCTAGAGCCCATTTTATTTATATTCATGTGGATGCTCTTTCTAATTTACAGGTTATTAACTAGGTTGTAATTCATCACATAAAGCACATTCTTGGTTCAGTGATTCCTGTAGGAATCTTAGTTGATGAACCACAATTATTTTTCTAAGGCTAAAAGAGGGATCAGTTTTTAGCTATTCAGTTCATGTTTGCAAATAAAAGGGAAGAATTTTATCAAACATTCTAGGTTCTTTGTGAGATAAAGCATGCTGGCATGAGGATTTAACCTTGCTGCAAAGTGAACCTTGAAGAAGATATTAGATGTGACTCTAGAAAAGAGCAGCTGCATGATATAACAGCTCTGGGCTGACATCGATGTGATCCTAACAGATAAACTTCCCTGATCAAAGCAAATAGCCTGAGAGTTGAATACCAACTAGCAGAGTATATTTTAAAAGCAATTTTTAAAAATTGTGTATTCTTTCACACTGCCTGGGCAACTTGTGAACTGAGTGATACCCTGTCCCTAAATTTAAAAAATGTTTAAATGGCCAGGGATGTATCAATATTTGAAATTTGTTTTTAATTTGATAAAAACTTGCCCACAGGTAGGAGGTAGATTCCAGTATCCTCAAAGGGTCTGCAAAAGCAAGGTAATTATAGCATTTATAACAGGAAAATGAGGTACAAATATATTTGTATCCTTCGAATCAGGAAATAACATATTCGCCATAAAGTAAAAGAAGGGAGTTTTACTTGCTACAGATTACTCAATCCCTGCCCGATTGTATTTTCTCTAAGCTGTGCTATGTAGCAGCCCATCTCCCCATGCGGTAGGTATCATTAACAAAATTTTTATGTTAAAAAAACTAAGTCTTTTCAAAGTTTACAGACCTAGTTAATAGCTATCAGAAAATATACCTCCTTTTGGAACAGCGTAACAAAGAGGAAGGAACAAAAGTCCTAGGTTGGCCTTATGGCTGATTGACAAGCGTGCCCTTGACAGAGGGCCCCTGTGGTCACCTCACGCGTCAGGGGAAGCCTGTGTTAAAGCCTGCAGGGAGTGGCCGCCCAAGGTGAGCCTGTACATTCAAAAGGACTCAGGATCCCCAGCTTTTTCAGAGGGGACTAGCAAATGCTCCTAAGGAAGGACTTCCAGAGCCTTGTCTGGGCCTCTTCAGTACGAACAGTTTCACCACTGTTTTGAAAGTCACGGTACGAGCTCTAGGTTGACCGGCCTCCAGTTTCCAGGGGATATTTGTTTCTGAGATGCAGTTTTAATGTCTGTGGAATGAATATGGTCATATCCTCTCCATAAGTTACCCAAGACAAGTATATGTAAAGGCCGCCACATTATTTGCGTCTTGCGGGGCTTCAGGTAATTGAGCAACAGGAAGAGAAAGAAAAAAGAAGAGGACAAGGAGGAGGAAGTGCTGAAACTCACTGCTTCTGGAAGCTGCTCTGACTGAAAGCACCAAAGAAAAGCTGATGTCCATCTTCAGAGGTGTCGTAGCCACCGGAGAAGCCATTGCTCTGAGTACGACCATTTGCCTTCTACCAACAGAGGTGACAGCTAGTAGAAGATGGTGCCATTCAGACGGCAGAAAAAAGCCAAACGAGCTGCTTTGTAGCAAAACTCAGTCAATAGGATGACAATTTTCTGACATTTAGGAAATGTGCAGTAATTATTGATGCCAGTGCCTCGCCCAGTGAGGAGAGAGAATAGTAATTTTTACTAAGGATCCTAGGGGGAAATGATGGCCTAGTGACCTGGAGTGATTTCTTAGGGCAGTTATTGAGACAGTCAACAATAGCCTTGGATGTTGAGGGGAAACAGACTATAATTAGAAAGGTCTATCAATAAAGCTCTGTGGAGGCAGAAGAGAATCTAATCTTTGAAAGCGTACTTATTTCAAAGGAAATGAGAGGAACAGACTGACAAAACAAATGATGCTTCTGCATCCGTTTGCCACATACTTTTCCTTTAAAAGCAGAAATTAGTCGAAGCGAACTCTGATGGGAAAAATACAAAACTCAGTGCCGCAACGGTCCTTAACAAACAGTAGTTGTAGACATATTAACTGAAACTTTAAAAAGGGAGAGTTCTTAAATGCACTCATGACTTAATGGACCCATTGTTTATAAAGTGTGGAAGCGGATCAATCAATAGCTGAGTTGTTGACCTGCGTAGCCCTTCTGCGGCTCTTAACAGTCAACTTCACACTGCTTTCTACTGTCCTAGTTGTGGTGTTTATCTCCTATTGTGCTTTCTACACATTTACTTGTCTGGGCCTTTCACTCTCATGCAATCCAGACCATATACAGTCCCCCGCTGCATAGTATTCCACTGAAACTTTGGAAACTTTCTGTTTTTTTATGGGATAAACTCCCAACTCCTAATTGTAACATTCAAGTCTTTAAAACTGGGATCAATATTTCTCATGGACAGTAATGAACAAGATCACTATCTTCCTGTGCATATTTTGAGAACCTTTGTCCTGCTAGACACTTAACAATGAAAAAGTTCTTTATGATCAGAATGAAATTGGAAAATAAGGATTAATGTGGTCATAAAACAGCTCACATTAATTAAAAAGTTTCTTTTCGCCAGAAGCCAAGAGCACTGTACACCTTATGCAATATAATCCTATATAATTTTACATAGTTGATTTGTAGACATAAAAAAATCAAGGAAGACTTTGCAAAAACTATATTCAACTTTATACCCTTATTAATTCCCAGAGTGGGAATTTGAACCCTGGAACATCAGCCTCTGGACTCTGAGGTTTTCAACATAGAGCTGTTCTATTCCTTTCCTGGAAGGTCACAAGAGACTTCAATATATTAATAGTGCAGAGAAGTCCTGAGAAGTAAAATCTTATAAAATTTTGTTTGCGCTAGTCCATTTATCTTTCCATAGGACATGTATCTCACAAAGGGCCTTTTAATATCTCCACAAATGTATGTTTTCAAGGAGTCTTATTTAGGGTGGGTGTGGTGACTCATGCCTGTAATCCCAGCACTCGGGAGGCAGAGACAGGAGGATTGCTGAGTTCTAGGATTGCCTGGGCTACATAGTGAGTTCAGGGCCAGCCTGAAATACAAAGCAAGACCCTATCTCAAAAAAAAAAAAGTCTTATTTAGGAAACATTGAAATAGATGATCCCTAAATTCATTGGGAGTTCAAACAGTACATAACTTCCATTGGGAATTCAAACAGTACATAATTTCTTTTGGTGAGAACTTACTTCACTATTCTTTGCTCAATGACTTTGGTTAATTTAGTTGGATATTTACTAGTCTGCAAACATACTTTACATCAAAACTCAATCCATGTTTCAAAATGCCATCCAATTAACCTTTATCTTCATCTTATTCATACCTTCCATATACTTTAACTTCAGTTTCTGCCCTGGATCTTTTCTTTAACGGCTACCCACAGCTAGAGTGGATTAATTCTTCCTTGAATTCTCTGTGGAACTAGGATGAAAGAATATTGAGTTATACCCATGAGTGAAAGAGATGTTGTATGACTGGCATGCAAGAACTGCGGTAAGACATGTTTAATGAGTTTAACTCCATCCTTCCACTAAGATACATATATATTACATACATTAAAAATCATATAAATGAATGTTGCTAGTGATCACTTGCTCTCAATATGCAGATTTGAATATCTAAGAAACACAATTGTAAATATGGAGTGATTGATTTTCTTTTCTTACGACAGCATAGAGTATACATTTGTGGGCCCTCACCTGAGTTCCCAGCTATGTGTCTCTTTCCTTAGTGCCGCTGAAAGGTTCCTCATGGCAGAATCCACACTTCTTTCTCTAGTGTAGTTACTTACTTACTTCCACAAACTAGTCACATACGTGCTTCTACAGTGAAATTTTTAGTTCAAAACTTAGACTTATTCTAGTTCTTCTACTTAAGATCCATAAACGAATAATTACACTGCCGAGCCTCTGTCAGACTCAACTTGATCACCCATAAAATGTCTGAAGATATTACCTCATTCCCTGGATTTGTGTAAAAATAAACTGATTTAAAGCAGATAGAAGAATGTAAGGATGGTGTTTCACAATTCTGAGCACTCTGTAAATGTTGACTTCATTGCTGCCATTACAAACCTGTCGCCAACTACATTCCAGATAGTTTTCCAGGCCATCAATGCAAGTGACTAGGACACCGACTCTGTCCTTAGGAAGCCTGTGTCCAAGGAGCACTCTTTAGGGAAGAGAGAGAGTGCAGGACAGGTCAAGGAGTCTCCTCAGCTTCCTTCAAGGAGAGAAAGGGGTGACCACAGGAAAGCAGAGATTCTGGCAGGCCCGGCAGGATTTGGAAGGTCACTTCAGCAGAGGAGAAGTAGCTCCTAGGTATGTACATCTGTTACATGAAGAACTGCACATTAGCTCATGAGACTGAAACCAGGTAAATGAGTAGCAGGAGATGAGCTGAGAAGCCAGTGAGCCAAATGTTACAGGCCTCAGAGGTGTTGATGATGGCGGGTCAGTGAGACATTCAAGCAATAGATAAATTGGATCAAATATTGTAAGTGTAATGATTACAGTGGGGTAAGGTGTAAATTGATAGAAATCAAGATCAGGCTGCAGGGAAAAGCTAAATGAAATATGGTGAGGTCTTGAATTGGTGAACAACAGTCTATTAAATTCAAAGTTACAGATCATATTGCATTAAGAAGTGACAAGTTTGAGTGGCTAAATAGAAACTTATTGTTTTAAATACTGAAATATTGTTTTAAATAATTTCACATGAAATATAATTATATTTCATGTGAAATTATTACATCATCAAGTATATTCTGTTTACTATAACATAAGTGTGCTATTGCTTACCCTTGAAATTGGATAAGTATAAAAAGTAATTATACTGTTGGCAAAGAAAAGATGAAGACAGTAAAATTTGGCAATTAATAATATGGATTGAAAAATTTGTTCTTCCCTTTGGGCCTAATAATTTCATTTCTAGGCTTTTTTTTTCTTGGGAGGCTAATATAAGTGCAGCAATACTTAATCAGAATAAAAAAATGAAAATATGCATTTCTAATAGAGAAGGAATAGTTACCAAATATGCTGTATCAATGTTACCTAATATTATAAAGCTTTTTTAAACATATTTGCAAGCACACAATTATGTATTTTAAATAGAGTTATCAGTGAAAATACAGCATGTGTAGTTGTGTTTGGATTTCAGATGAACGATGAATAACTTTTTAGTGTGTTCCAAAGAGTAACCAACTTGACCTGGGTGTGTATTCTCTATTATAAAAATACATTGCTAAATGTTGCAACTCTGACTTATTTGCAAAAGTTTAGTTTATACTATTCTGGAAATGTAAGGTTAAAATACAATCAATTATAAAGAAAAATGTGTTTCTTGAGAAGAGACTATGTGTAAGAAATTTAAGTGAGTGATTATTAGTTGAGGAGAAATTTGAATGCAGATTATTCTTTTATTTAGTTTCACTGTATTTTTAATCTATGGTCTTAACACCATAAGCATATGTTATTTGTATATGCAGAAAACATGTATTTGGGTGCTTATATGTCTATATATAGTTTACCCCACTTTTCACATGTGAATATGTGTGGCTTTCCAGTTTATTATCAGACACAGGGCTTTCTCAAATAATCTCTAGTTCCTGGGGAGCAAAACTAGGACCACATAGTCTTAATTTAAATATCACCTCACTAGTTAGAGGTTTTCCATCCACACTATCTCAGTTCTTCTAGCCATCATGTCAATTTCAATATTTTACCATTTTGTTATTACAAAGTAGCCTGATTTTCTGTACAGCAACTACCATTTCTAAGTACAGATTTTTGGAAAGAAACAAGGGATAGATTAAATAAGGAATATTACGTGCCATTTCTCATTAGGTTTAACCTTGTATAGTCA
>PVIC010034368.1:0-19631 GCA_004025085.1 Thryonomys swinderianus
AAAAAAAATTATTGCTTGCTCTTTGTCTAATGAAAAACAATCCAAACACTGGAGAAGCTCTATCCTGGTTTTGCCTTTGCCTCTCTCTGCGTGACCTTGGAAAAGTTATTACTGTTTCCACTAATCAGCTCAGCCAAAAAAATAAAACTCTTAAAGTATGCCAAATCCTGCATTAGGCTCAGCTTAAGGAACAAAGCTTAAGGACAAAAAGACATAGCTCCCTATGGCTAAGCAGTTTACAGTTTAATAAAGTTTTCACCTTCTAAACAGAAGTGGCAATCACGCTATTACCTATCTCTCAATGTGCGGTGAGGATGAAAAGATAGTGTGAAAGAGGACTTGGCAAAATAGGAAATGGCACTTAAGCACAAAGGAATATTATCACCAGACATAAAAATTAGTAGCATGTAGATACTAAAAGAAAACAGAGTAGTAGAAAAGCAATTAATGTGTACAGGCTTCTGTTCCACAAAAAAATAGAAAAAAATATATTTATATGTTATTTTATCTACAAAACATACCGGTTAAGTAGATATTAATCACTACTTTGAAGCAAAGAAGAAAGTTACACTCACATCAGTTAAGGAACGTTAGGTAACAGACCAAAACCACTATTTACACCAAAGTCAGTCTTCACCACAAAGATTGCACGTAAACAGTTGAGATAAAGCATGTACTGAGCCAGAAATCTGCATGTGTTTTTATGAAGGAGGGGAGTCCCTGGAATCTTAATAGGCAGCAATTCCAGGTGCAGAAATAACCAAGAAAATCTATTTTTGAATTTATTTAAGACCAAAACAAAGGCATTTGAAGGAAAGGAACAAAATGAACTAAATGAATGTGGCATTATAAGAAATCAAGAAAGGGTATTATTATCTTTCTCAACTCTCTAAACAGTTCCCACACCTAAAATAAGGCAGTTTCATTTAAAAGCGATGCTAATGCTGTTTTCTGGATTCTCAAGCAGTTAGAGAGGAAAACTTTACATCTCAGCCCTTGCATGGTTAAAAGAATCATTTAGAGAGTCCTTCATGAAATCAAAATTTCTGTGATGTTTTCCCCGTGGATTAGCATACCCAGCAGAACACAAAAGGTAGCTTAATGCCCAGATATATTAAAATCAAGAGCTTAACTTCTAATATCCTCTTTCCAATCAGGTATGGATTTACAAAACATTTTATTGTTGTTGTCATTTTTCATAGCTAAAACTCACAACTAAATCCACCAGCCTACAAGACTGTTGGGCTATGCTGGCATGATTTTCAGAATTTATTCTCAACCTATATACCAGAATGAGAAAAATTCCATGGGTATGCAAAAGCTGGAAACTGCTTAGAAACAGCTAACAGGGCACACATAAATCAAGCAGCCTGGAATTATAAATATGTAATAACTATTTCCCCCCAAAAAATGAGAAATGATTGAATTTCCTACTGACCTAAATGGATATGAATTAACACTTCTCCCTCATAGCAGAAAGATAACAACTAATATTTGTCCGGCATCTACTGACTGCTAGGTCTGTGGCAAATGCAATTTGCACATTATCTCATTGACTTCCCACAATAATCTCTATGAAGCAAGTAATGCTTGCTCTGTACTCCAGCAGAATGATGAAACTTCCTGATTATAAAATGGAGATGGAGAATTTAAATAGTGGCCCGTGAACACACGATTAATAAACAGCTGACCTAAAATTCAACTCTGAATCTCTTCGGACTACACCTTCTACGCCAGGTTCATGGCGGATCTCATCTCCCTCTGCGCCATTTGAAAATATGAAGGATTGAAAGACAATAGAGATTCTATTGTAGGTTCATTCATTCACCTGACAGGAAGCGATCAGCATCTCCTCTTCATCGTACTAGGTGATGGAACGCAACGTAGTGATGGATGTTGCTCCCCTGGAGCTTGCTGTTTGTATTGTTTTAGTTTGCACAATCACTTCTCTTCAAAACAGTCCAGACATCAGAGTAAAATGAGACCATGCACAGTGAGTCAGATATGCCTACTTATGACACAGCCTAAACAGTAAACACACTAAGCTCGGTGGTGCTATCTATGAAATTAAGACAATCAAAATTTTACTTTCCACCTCACAGTGGTACTGTGAGCAACAAATAACACAACAGAGGTGAATTTCTCAAAGCGCTCAAAGACAGGCAAATGCACACCCACATACACACACCCATACGTAAAGTGTCAGCATTCTGCTCTTCGAGACGAAGGCATCTGATTTTTAGTTTAGGAAAAAAAAAATCACTGCATGACATGATGTTACATGTTCTGTCAGACTAGGGAGTTTTGAGAGTCCTTATGTAGTTCTATAGATGATAAAATGGGAAAATAATGGCAGGATGTCATAATTTTAATTGTTTGCATATATGGTACTGAACTTGGATTTTAAAAATCATGAATCTGAGCACTTTTATGATGTGCATTTAGATCTAATCCACCTAAAAGCTTACCCACACCTGGGCAATGAGGATGTACGATTTCAGTAGAGATTTAATGAAGAGGTTTTCTCTAGCAAAGGTGCCAAACACTGGGCAGGACAATGAAGACGGTGGCACACACACACACACACACACACAGGAGTTATGTTCTCAGGGAAGCTGTCGTCATGTGGAAGACACAAATCAAGACGTTTTTCACTGCGGTTAAGGGTAAGATGGGGAGATACAGGACGCAAAGGGAATGAGGTTTTACAACACTCAAGTTCATTCTGGTTTTAAGAGATCTCTCGACCGGGTACTGGAGTATGAAGGGCAATGGCCAGATTAAAACAAGTATTAGATGGCACAGTGTGTTTCAAGTGGAGAGAAAGCTGAGAACATGGAGGAAAAGGCAGGCAGGGAATATTAGAGATTAGAACGTACTTCGCGAAGGCTGGAGAATGGCATACACGTAGCGTGCGAAACGCAGTTTGTCTCAGAATAGGAGACTGGAGCCATTATTGTGTGATTGGTACCATAGGCATGAAGACTCCTGAGGATGTGTTACCAAGAAGCCCTGATTTTGGCCAGAAGTCAAGCGAGGAGCTGCTCTCGGGAAACATCCCAGTGTCTTTGGGTGACGGGCAGTCGGTGAAGGCAGGCCCGGACGCTGACCAGAACAGCACTGACTGACGTGTGTGAGCTACAGCTTTCCCCCAAGTTCCCATGGACCGGGGCTGAACGTAAATATTGTGAACGTCTGCCATGAGCACAGTGAACCCTGTGCCAAGAACTGAAACACTGACTGAAAAGCCAGGGAGAGTGGGAATGCCAATGAACGGGCACAAGGCGGAATGGACTGTTGCTCTGTAAAAGGGAAAAGGTCCAGGTGATGCTGGGAGGAGGGAGCTGGAGGAGAGTGAGGGGGCCAAAGAGGATGAAGATGAGTCGCGCGCCCGGGGTCCCTCCCTGCTCCCTGCAAACGGGCACTACTCCGAATCAGCCGGGCAGCTGCTTCCTTTAGCTCAGGCTTGTCAGGCCTTTCGATCGGACGGGAATCTTCTCCATTCTCCCTGAGCCCCACCCCTCAGCCTACCTAACACCCCCCCCCCAGTGGCTCTTGATGACTCCTCCTGTTCAGACTGTCAAACAGCGTGATTGCTGCCCTTTCCGAGTGCGAAAGACCAGACCCGCCTGTGGGATGCTGAAGGCCAACCGGGCACACCGTGTACCTAGTGGGGCACAGGAGTCTTGTCCGACTGCAAATTCATCTGTGGCTTTCGGCCCCTCCTCGTCACTACATCCAGAGCTTCCGGAGGGTCTGTGTCCTGCACGCATCGCCACTGTAGAGTGAGGCCCTTTCTGTCTCCCACAGGAAGGTAGATTCATTCATTTCAGGGGGATGATAATATTGCACATCTGGGCACCACGTCTCATGGCCTCGCTTCTCACAAACTTCTGCTGCATGAGACACACATCCCAGGGCGACACACTGTGAAAACCAGAGGAATGTGTGACAAAAGCAGCTCCGCTGATGAACAAAGCAGGCAGACCCACTGGGTAGAGGTGAAAAATCCAATTCATTCTTCCGTATTTAGCCAAATAAACCTGGAAGATGTTATGCTGATATAAAGCTTTGCATTTGAGTGATTTATTTCATGTTTTCAAATCGTGGCACCCATAACTGTGACTCAATTTATGCCCCTCAAAGCACGTATTATTAGGAAGAGTGATTATACCATCAGAATGTGAAGGTTAAATAAATTACTGAAACACACAGAGCAGTTTATTAATTGCTTATGCTTAAATGCAGGTCTTGTAATTCCAGAATGAATTACCAACAACTAGACCAGGTCTAAAGGCTTTGTTTAACTGTACTGGCCTCTTGACCAAACCAGGAGATGGCCGAGGGCAATCTTCGCTCATGATCAAAATTCCACATGTGAGTTTTCCCGTAACTACTTCTCTGTCACCTATGGAGCTTTTTACTGATATTAAAAGATAATACCTTGACAGTACCAGAAAAACAAAGTCAATCAAGCAGCCATAACATATAAAGTGATAATAACAACAGTAATAATAAAGTGACTGTAGAAAAATAATTGAGCATAAAAATTCTGGATCATGGGCCGGAGGATTAGCTCAGTGGTTCCGGTGCCTGCCTCGCAAGCGCAAGTTCCTGAGTTCGATCCCCAGAAACCACATACAATGCTGGGCTTGGAGACTCACGCCCACCAGCAATCAATACCGCATACCACAGTGCCGGGCGTGGTGGCTCACGCCTGTAATCCCAGCACTCGGGAGGCAGAGGCAGGAGGATTGCCGAGTTCAAAGCTTGCCTGGGCTACATAGTGAGCTCAGGGCCAGCCTGAACTACAAAGCAAGACCCTGTCTCAAAAAAAAAAAAAAAAAAATTCTGGATCACATGGCACAACTAGGTTTCATACTATTTCTAATGTTTGGTGACAAACACCTTACCTGCCTTTTTGTCTAATTTACAAATAATACTTTATAGTAATAATAATTGTCCTTTATTTGCAAGGAATGTATCTAAAGTGTACCCTGATTTACCACAATTGTGCATGTTTTATACGTTGTTTGGCCTCTCAGTCTGATGTTCAATTTGCATATATGATAATTAGCTTTCTACTTACAAGAAAAATAATTCTGATGCTATAAAAATCAAAAGGGTGAAGAGAACTGAAGTGTGTTATGTGCATGTAGCAATTCCCTACAGTGAATGTAATCAATATGTACTGTATACATGTACTAATAAAAAGTCAAAAAAAGAGACAAGGCACTATGATAGCACTATCCAACAAAAATTTATTGTATTTTAATAAATAATGCACACTAAATGCTCAAAAGTATGCCTGCCATATAATAAATATTCAACAAATATTATTAACAATCATTATTTTAAGTATATGCATATGTAGCAAAATATCATTGTTATTATTATTGACATTAGCAGCATCATAACTCCTTTATAATTCAAACTAATAGTACTATTAGATTGATGGTAAGAAAAGTTGCATAGTTACTGACCTATTAAGGGACTTGATCAGAATCCAAAGCAAATGTGTACAGTATCAAAGTCCATAAGGCATCTTGTACTAGCTTTCTATTGCTGCTGTAACAAATTACTGTGAATTTAGCAGCTTAAACAACACAAATTTATTACTTTAAACTTCTGTAAGTCAGAAGAAGTTCAACCTAGGCCCCTAGGGCAGCATAAAAAGTTGACAAAGCTGTATTTCTTTGTGGCTTTGGGAAAAATTCATTTCTTGCTCATTCACTCCTCTGGCAGAACTCAATTCCTTGTGGTTGTCAGACTGTGATTTTCATTTCCTTGTGGCTGTCAACTGCAGGCAGTTTCTAACTGCTAGAGGTCTACTGCATTATTTATCCATGGCTTCCTCCTTTCATTATAAAAATGAGCAATGGAAGGTCAAGTCCTTTTTGTGTCTTGAATATCTCATTCTTTTTTTTTTTTTCTTATATCTCTTGGGTTGACTTTGCTGCTTTTCTTCTCTATTTTTAAGGGCACGTTTTATTGTGTTGTGTACATGTAGATGTCTAAGATAATTTCCCTATTTTAAAGTGCATGATTTTAATTTTTCTCTTCCTAATTTTTTTAATTGTGCAATATAACACATTCACACAGTCCAGAGATATAGAACTGAGCATTTTTGGTGAACCATCATCCTGCCTACTGCCATTCTGATTTGTGCCTGAGGCTAGTGCAAGTCCGAATTTGTAATGACTCTGGTGGCACAAAAAGGGAATAATGAGCACTGTGAACAAAAGAGTAAATTAATCTAGAGTTTTAAAAGAGAATTTAATTGCATCTTATGGTGAAATAAAATGGAAATGCAATACATCAGTTTGTTTTTAACAACTTTCTTGAGGTATCATTGCTATACAAAGAACTACAGATATTTAATTTGTACAAGTTGATGAATTTATACATGTGTAAACATCCCCTACACTATAACCACAATTAATATAATTGTCCTATCAATAACTCCCACAATTTCCTTGTGGGCGTTATTTCCTTATGGTTCTTGTTTTATTGTGTCTCACTTGTACACTTTTGGGGGCTTTTGATATATGTGTGTGTGCATGTATATATGTGTGTAGTAAGGGTGCTTTAGGTCGGTGCCTTTTAACATTTTTGTACCACCTTCCAAATCATTCTCAAACTCAATCACCAATGTAGCGGGATTAAGAGGTGAAGCCTTCAGTAGCTTCCACACTAGTAAGTGGGACTCATAGGCTCAGAAAATGATTGGAGAAAGCGTGAGACATTTTGTGCTTGTGTGCCTTCCCACACACGAGGGCATGGTGTCTGGTCTCTTTGGTGGATGCAATAACAAAGTACACCTTGGAAGCAGAGGCCAGATCCTCCTAGACATAGAATCTGCTGACATTCTAAGACTCAACTTCTAACATTTCCCATTGATTGTTCAAAGGAATTTTGAAGCGGACACATGAAGGTTAAAAAGCGTCATGTGGCATTGGTTATGCTTCCTACACGTGCATATGCTCAGTAACCAAAAACCCAAAAAAAGCGTACAAGAAAAACAAAACAAAGCGAAAAGTACACAAAGAAATTTCACCCTCCATTACTGTGACAACTAAATGTCTCTTAATTTCAGCTATTTTGCTGCAGTAAAGACAAAAACAATTGAAAAGTACCCTCTTAAAATTCTTGAATGTTATGCTAATATAGAGATTATATTCTAAAGGAAATTTATAATAAATATGTATTTAAGAAAAAATTTCCTTTAGAATATAACTACATATTAAAATTTTAAATAGTGGGAAGTAAAAAGTCTAAAAGTATAATATTAATTTTATATATAAATAAATATAAAAATTTATATATAAAACAAAGGGAGGGCTATTTTAAAATTATTAAATTGGATCAATTAAAATTAGGCACGAGAAAATATGTTCAATAAAAGTAAAATACAAATGACAGGATCATATATATATATATGTGTGTGTGTGTGTATATGGGAGCTATTTCCACATATTTGTTAATATGGCCTATAATTGACTAAGATGAAAATTTTTAAAAACATATGTTTTTTAAAAAATTTAAAAAGCATATGAGCTCAGAGCCAGCCTGAACTACAAACCAAAACCCTGTCTCAAAATAATAATAAATAAATGAATATATATATTATATATATATGTATATATATATTACTCATGCCCACCAGCAATTAATACCACATACCACAGTGCCAGGCATGAATCCCAGCACTCAGGAGGCAGAGACAGGAAGATTGCTGAGTTTGAGGCTTGCCTGGGCTACATAGTGAGCTCAGGACCAGCCTGAACTACAAAGCAAGACCATCTCAAAAAAATTAAATAAATAAACATACAGATATAAGACTAGGGCTGAGAACGTAGCTCAGTGGTGCTGCTGTTGTTTGAAAAAATAGTGTGCAGGTTAAAACACAAATGTAAATTAAAACACATATACTCATTTCATAGAGGTTAGAAAAACGTGGAATAATGAAAATATCAAAGGTTATATTCAGTTATTAATTTTCACTTAATGAGTCAGAACTAAACATTACTTTTCATTTAATGAGTAAGAATTATGGTATTGTATAAATCTGAATATGAGTAATAAAAATTGGTATGGTAAGGACCTAATCAGTCACTTAAAACAATATGATACAGAGAAGGGAGGCATGGTTATTTTATGTTTGACATATTTATAACATTAAATCAATAGTAACATTTAACTATTAGAAAAGAATGTAAATTTCACTAAAGTTTCAAACTACAAGTAATGAATAAACAACTGAGAAATAATTGCTGCCACAAAACATCATTATTTTCTCACTTTGTCTCTCAGGGCATCTCACCAAAATCTTGAATATTGTAAGATTTAATGAAAAATGGGGAAATGGTCATGTCCCATTGGGGTCTGAAAGGGTCTCAATCAGTAACAACAGAAGATGCAAGGTCATAAAGAGATGTTAATGAAAAAGACATAAAAGGTACACAAATTAAGGAATAAGTTTCCCTTCATCTCATATATCGAGAAAGATGAAGCTTTAATTTTCAGAGAGTAAAGAGAAAATATTTTCTTTGTAAAAAAATCAGGTACTGGCCAGGGATTTAACTCAGTGGTTCCAGTGTCTGCCTAGCAAGAGCAATGCCCTAAGTTTGAGCTACAACAATACTGGGCATGGTGACTCATGCCCTTAATCCCAGCACTCAGGAAGCAGAGGGAGGAGGATTGCTGTGAATTCAAGGTTAGCCTGGGCCACACAGTGAGTTCAGGGCCAGCCTTGTCTCAAAAACTAAAATAATAATAAGGAATTTTTTTATCATCAGTCTTCTGATAACATTTATCTTCTCCATCATTCACCTTCTAAGACTTCACATTAACAGAGCCTTTCAATTATACTCTTAAAAAAACTATTTACAGTCATTTGCCAGTTGAGTATTATATGTTAGAATATCACGTGCTGTGCGTGAATCTGCACATCCTGTGCATACTCACATTTCTCAGGTCTTGAAACAGAAGTCATACTGCCCCAGTCCAAATAGTGTACTCCTTATAGGAGTAACTGATTTGAAAACCTTTGAGTTTACTTTTCCTGTTAGATTATTATTTAAAAGGGTAAGGTCCCTACTGGATCTGTTCTTCATCATGTTGTATATTAAGAGGTGTAGGGAAATCCAATGTGTGGGGGAAGAAAAAAAAGCACATGGCTTGTATCTGGATTGTGTCTAGCTTCAAGCACTCATAGATATGGCTTTTCAGAGGTGGTTGGATCTCTAGTATGTGATGCTGGGATTAATTCATGGTGCGATGTGAAGCTCAAGGGCACTAAGATTAGAGTAATGAGTGCTTCGGTCCCTAAGTACCCTGAAGAAGATATAATTAATGGAAAGAGTAGTGGATGATGCTTGTTGCTTTGCTACCTTCGGCCCACCATGAACTGTTTCTCCTCTGTGATGGCACCCTTCCTTGGAGCCAGCTGATTACAGACTGAACCCTCTACAAACTGTGAGCTAAAAAACACTCCCTCCTTTAACTGGGTGTCAGGTATTTTGTTACTGCAATGAGCAAAGTGACTTAAGACAACAAGTTATCTCCCAGATCTAACACTGTGACCTTTTAATTGAGATCTTCTGAGAAGACATAAGAAGAACATGTCTAGTGACTAGTATTTCATTATAAATTAGAGGGCTCATGTGGGCCACACGAGGGGAAGTTCTTTGATAGGAGGGTACGGAGGACCTCCAATTAACTTTTGGGGTAAAAAAGTGAGTTTGAGTCCAGCATCACCATAGCATATATTCCAAAGAGTAATAAAACTCTGCAAACATTAAAATAGGTTTTTAAGAGACAATCTACAAACACATAAAAATACATTTTTAAACTAGACTCAAGCCACAAGGGAAGAGAGAATGGTTGTTTCGATGATGACTGAGAATGTTAATGAATTCCTACCCAATCATGAGAGCTACCGGTTAAAACATTAGCACTCTTTTCTGTCTATTTGCTATAGCCCAACCATTCATATTCAGCTTGCAGAGACTTCAGGGCTGGGAGATTTGTTACATTTTCTGCATATTCCAAAGGGTTTGGTATTGGTAGACGATAGCACTAATAATAAAACATGCTCTCATGAATTCACACTAATAACTAGAAAACCAATACAAATTGCAGAATTGGAGAGATTAACGAGAATGCAGAGACATACAATAAGCAAATCAGCCCCACTTCATCAAGTAAATGTTCTTTTCTGTACAATAACAAAGATAATTGAAGACTACACTGGAAGGGAGCCTAGCAGTCTAATAAGCACTTGGCTGTGATTCACTTGTCAATCCAGCGTGGAGACATGACAAGTTCTGATGCAGACGATGCCTGATTTGAGCAGCAGCCTTATTGTTTATTGATTTCAAATTTAGCTTAGAGGGCTGGAGAGTTTAAAATAAAATGATTCTGAGGGAAGGGCCAATCAGCCACTGAAAATTTAACTTACGCTTTTATCTTGTCTTAAATTCACTGTGTTGTTTTCCCTGTAATCAAAATATTACTTTCGCTTTTTATAACCCAAGAATGCAAATCAACACACTCATTTGCTGAAGTTTACCACTCCTGAAGCAGGCTGCCAGCATTTTCTAATAGTGGAATCTTACTACGTGTGTGCCCTTGAGCTGTTTTCCCTGCTTTTAGTACGTTCTTCTGTAAAACACGAATAATAGTTCTCACTTTGTAGATTTTCTGTAAGGATTCATTATTATATATTATGGGTTCATTTAAGAAAGAAGAAAGCATGGACATATAGAGTCAGTGATTCTAAGACATATAGGATCAGTGACATATAGGCTCAGAATTCTTTGTAGAAGTCTATATCAATGAAAATTTTGATTTTTAATTGCAGAAGAGGGAAAAACATTGGTCGCATCTCTCAGAAATCAAACCGAGGAAATAACAATATTATGAACCCCATTCCTAAGCCAACCCATGTTCTGAAAGGAGGCTCAAGTTAGAAAAGGAATCATTCTGATAAAGGACAAAATGAGATTTACAGTCAGTCAGTTATGCTTCAGCAGTCAAAGGACACATTGTTGGGAAGAATGAAACCCTCCCTATTTCCTTATTACATGAAGTAGCAACATCGAGCCATAGTGTAAAAATTGACTGGAAGCATCAGCGATGCCAGTCATGCCAGGCAAAGAGACAAAACTGTCCAGACCACCGATTGTGGGGTTATGATGAGGTACTGCTCTCCATGAGACCTATGTGTAGCAAACGCCCCCAAAGGATTTTGACACAAAAGTATATGAGTAGAGACTTCTGGGGCTCACAGGAAACACATTAGAAATTCCTCAGAGTGATCGAAGGGCTTTGCAATGAAGTGTACGGACCTGCAGGAAGGAGCTGCAGAGACACCGAAATCAGATGCTTGAGGCATTTCGTACCTGTGGTTAAAAGTGCCTGAGTCATCTGAGCTACACAATCCACATAGTTTTGTTTTTGTTTTATTCCCCCAATGACAAACGTGCAGACAGGAGATGCATATCTCAGATGTTTTATCTTTTCCACATTGCCCAGCACTTCGCTGGGCACAGATCATCTGTTTAATCGTTATTGTCTTTCATAGTGCATAGGCCAGCAGAATTGATCAGTAAATAAATGTAGAAGATACTTTAGAACAAATTGACAAACAAGACATTAATAAATCACCAAGAACAGATGGCATGCAACCAAGTGTTTTTAAAACAGTCAGAAGACAGTGGAACTGCTGGCTAAAATGTTTAATCTTTCATTAGAATGGGACATTGCACCAGATCTTTGGCACAATGCCATCTCATTTCTTAAAAAAGACTGAGAAAGTGACCTTGGAATTGATTTCCTGCTTCAGAGTTGAAAATTAGTAAATTATACAGTAAATGTAAGTGATAAAATGAGCAATTTTAAGTTGTTTATTGAAAGGTCAAATGGGTCACAAAGTGATGTTAACTTCAACTGAGTCATATTCCCATGTTGAAGAAGTTGAGACAACAAGGAAAAAGATGGGGGTGATTTATGTCAACTTTTAGGAAGTCCTGGGAAAGTTCCAGGCCACCAAATTCATCAGAAGATTAGAAAACATGCTTACTCATTAAGGAAAACTGACTAGTACAGGGAAAGGAAGGGAGGACTATACTCTCTTTCTTATACAAAAGGTGACAGGAAGGCAGATGAGAGGTGGTCACATCCATATGTTCATACTGGCTGTACAAACCATGTCTCTCATCTTGTACTAGACTGGAATTAAAACGGATCAAAGATCTAAATAGTAAAGCAAAACCTTCTGGAAGAGGGACTAGGTGGAACTTTTGAAGGCATACATGTGAGGAGAGGCAGTTCCAATTAGTCTGTTCATAACTGATTTCAAAGGGTCAGACAAACAATTCGACAGTGAGTGAGTTTTACCAAAGAAATGGGAGAAGAAACAGCTCAGTGACGGCTTAGGTCTAGGAATCATGTAGAAAGGATGCAGGAGCCTCGTGTGGATGAGGCAGCTCAGCTCTGGCTAAGAATAGTTCTGTGTCATTTATTAAACAAGCTACCTTTCCTCCAGTGCACGTTTGGCCCCTTTGGAGAAGATAAAGTGCCTGAGTGTGTTTAAGAGTTGTTTCTGGGCCTTTTATTGTGTTACATTAATCCTCAGATCTGTTTTTTTGTTTGTTTGGTTTTTTGCTACTGTTGTTTTCTGTTTTGTTTGTTTGTTTGTGGTTGTCCACCTATATTGTAGAGTATCATGTCATCTCCAAACAATGATAGTAGACTCTTGTCTCTCACCATGCACTAAACTAAAATGAAAATGGATTAAAGATCTAATTTTTTTTTTTTGAGACACGGTCTCGCTTTGTAGTCCAGGCTGGCCCTCAGCTCACCATGGAGCCCAGGGAAGCCTTGAACTCAGCAATCCTCCTGCCTCTGCCTCCCGAGTGTTAGGATTGCAGGCATGAGCCACCACGCCCGACACTGTGGTATGTGGTATTGATTGCTGGTGGGCATGAGTCACCATGCCCAGCATTGCATGTAGTTACCAGGATCGAACTCAGGACCTTGAGCTTGCGAGGCAGGCACTGGAAACAATGAGCTAAATCTCCAGCCCTAAAGATCTAAAATTTAAAACAGAAACACCAAAATCTGCTGGAAGAGAATATGTATAGAAATCTTGAACACACAGTTATGAACAAAACCTTGATATCACAGAAAATATTTCAAAGAATCAACAACTGGGATTTCATTTTATTAAAAAAACTTTGCACAGCAAAATAAATCACCAACAGATGACTGACAGAGTGGGAAAGGTTTTTTTTTGCCAGTTCTTCCTCAGACAAAAGACTGAAATCTAGAATATATAAAGAACTGGAACATCTCAATGCTCCAAATTTAGAGACCATTTCAATCCAGAAGTGGACGTCTCATTCCAAGATGCACCTTCCAGGTGAAGAAGCCCAAACAGCAAATGAGTAAACGAAAAGATGTTCAACATCACTTGCTCAATCAAGAGGTGCCAATTTTAAAAATACTGAGATTCCATCTCATTCCAAGACGAATAACTATCATCAAGAAATCAACCAATAACAAACATTCCACAGCTGTAGGGAAAAGGAAACCTTCTCTATTGTTAGCGGGAATGTAGGATGGTGCAACCACCGTGTAAATCAGTATGGAGATTTCTCAAGAAATTAGGACTAGGGGTTCCATTTGACCACAGCTTTCTTGCTATCTTTCAAAAAGAACTACAAACATCACAACACAGTGATATGTGCGCACCTATGTTCACAGGAGTATAGTTTGTAAGAACTAAATCTTAGAAATAACCTGAATGCTCATCAACCAATGAATGGATAGAAGTGTGTGGGATTTTTTATACAAGGGAGTACCATTCAGCTATAGAAAGCAAAAACAAGACACTTATAGGTAAATGGATACACCCAGAGACAGGTATGAAATAGAACACATATGGGTAAACATTTCCTTCCCTGGAGTGAGAAACTGAAAATGTAAATGAGGACAAAAATGTATAATGCATATTGTGAAATAGTAAGGAAATATTCAGATGGTAAGGGGGGCAAGGGAGAGAAAGGAAAGGAAGGGAGGGAAAAGAATGAGAAAAGAAAGATAAATGGCAACAAAACTCTTGTAAATAAGAGGTAAAGAGGTGTAGATATATCATTTGGAAGTGAAGTATATAATATATATACACAGACACAGGCTGTACCAATACACTTAATGATTTTAACTAGAATTTGTAATTGATTATGCAGCACTGGCCTTTTAATCAAGAGTATGATTTGTCATTCATGATGTAACTAGAGCTCAATTTTAAAGCCATGTTATTAAGAAACTGTGTATGTCTGTAACTGAATGGGGCAGAGATGCGGAAAGACTGTTTTCTACAGTTTAGCATTTATATTTTGTGAATTTTATATTGTGTGCATCTAATATCTATTGATACCACCAAACAATACAAAATAGATAAAGTAAATAAATCCCTCCTAAAAAGAAAGAATGGAGTTGGAGTTCTGGCTAGGTCATATAAGCCCTCACTTTCCTCAGAAAGACCATTCATCAAACAAAGTATGTGCTTATTCTCTTCATATTAACAAGTTCCTCCTGGTATTTCCCGTTTTTTTTAAATCTTTTACTTAAAAATTAATACTTTGAAATGGAAATAGAAAAACTAAACAGTTGGCCTAACAATGATAATTTTTGCTTGTTTGTATATATGAGCAATTTTTAGCTATGTTTTTGATTTTGCCAATGCAATTTTATTGAGAATGCTTATTTTAAAGGGAGTATTTACAGACAAATAGGGGAGAGAGTTCATTGAAGACATGATTACTTTCTCAGCGTTAAATCACACAATTCTCAGTAACACTGTGTATTTTTTCTTAATAATTAATGGCACCATACACTTTATTTTCATCAAATACTTCTTTAAAAAGTGAAAAAATGGCATTGTGGTAGAAATGGATACTCAAAATGAAGTCAGAACCAAAGTCAGCATGACTTACCCATAAAAATAAATATATATACATTGCACAAATTAATCCATGTTTTTAAAACTCTCCCCTTGAAGTCTCCCTTAAAGAAGCTGTTATATTCACACACACACAAAAAAAAATTCTAATTCCAATAGCCTTGAAAATTCTGAACTAGAGTATCTTGAAGAAGTGGTGGGATAGAGAAAGCACATTATACAAATACTCCAAACATCTTAACCCTATTTACCCACCTCACTCCTCAAATCCCTTCTTTGAAGGACATCTACTTTTTAAGACTCTTCTTCCTAGGAAATCAGCTCCCTTTTTACCACTTTTTGGCTCCTGGTAAATTCTTTTCTTTCATGACTTACTGAATTCTCTTTCTTATGTAAATAAATCGCCCCTTTCCTGTTCTTTCTTTTATCTCTACTGGAGATATAGTAGAGGAATCTCTCTGATATGATATAACCCCCATTCTATGATCAGAACAACAAAATCCAGAGGTGAACAGAGAAGGTGGCTATTGCTGGGAAGGAATAAGAGGGGGGGAAAGCCTACAAACGTTTGCTATTCTTGTCACTGTCACATATAGTTTCCCAGAACTGTTTTGAAGCAAATGCGCTTAAAAAAATATATCGTGTCAAATGACTGTATCAAAATGTCCTGCGGTACATCCTGACATCCTTAATGCACTCTGTACACTAGCCAACTACTTTAAAATACTGCATTCAGGCTTGGTTCCATTATTGCATGCCCTGCCAATCTACAGTCACTCCAACATACTCTGGTCTCATCCACTCATTCAGCAGATACGTACTGGAGGACCGTGGCCGCCAGAGATCTGAGAATGGGAGAGGCTGCTAAGATAGTGACCTAGCTTCTGAAACATTTACATGGCCTTAAAGTTGGGCAGGAAAATAGAAGCAAAAAAAGTGACATAATTGGTGGCATGTAGCATAGTATGTGGAACACAATGAGATTTTAAAAGATCAGTTTCCTCAGTTTCACCCACTGTCAATAAATTCAGCAGGTATCTGTTAAGTTTACATCAAGCAAGTAAGGTTAGAAACTGTAAGAGACTGCAAATATCAACACACACTGTATGGGCTTTTCATTACCAGAATGAACTGTCTGAGATAATCCATCAACAAAGACAAAACACTTGCTCAACTCACAGCTACGGTGTTTCCACTTGCTTTGGGTACATGGCAGCACAGTACAGTGGGGATAGTTGCGGGCACAATACCCCTTGCCTCATAGCCAAGAAGCAAAAGAGCAAGAAGATGGGCTGGGTCCCTAATCTCCTTTGAAGGCTCAAGGCCCCCAGGCTAAGGACTAAGGACTCCTCACAGGCCCCACCTCCCACAAATCCTGTCACTTCCCAATAGCACAGCCCTTGGAGTCGAGAATGGCCTTTGCGTGACCAACTATAGCAAAAGAAATTTTCTTCCAAGAGGGCTTCCACTTGCACATAAAAGACACAAATATAATGTCCATGGCACAAAGGTATAAAGTGAAAAATATTACACATGAAGAACAAATTGTTGTAATTAAAAAGAAAACATCAAGTGGGTTGGAAGATTCATAGGATTATTGATTGTTGATAGGACTTATTTGGTATTATTACCTTATGTGATTACCTTTTCAGAAGGGCAAACTCTATCCATGGTAAGTTAATAATAGGACTTTAAAACTTATTTAGAAAATGTTTTGAACTTGAAATCAAGAATCATCTGGACAGGGCCAGAGGGTTAGCTCAGTGGTTCCAGCACCTGCCTCACAAGTGCAAGGTCCTGAGTTCGATCCCAGTAACCACATACATTGCTGGGTGTGGGGACTCACGCCCACCAGAAATCAATACCACATGCCACAGTGCCGGGCATGGTGGCTCATGCCTGTAATCCCAGCACTCAGGAGGCAGAGGCAGGAGGATTGCTGAGTTCCAGGCTTCCCTGGGCTACATAGTGAGCTCAGAGCCAGCCTGAACTACAAAGTGAGACCCTGTCTCAAAAAAAAAAAAAAAAAAAAAAGAATCATCTGGACAAAGAGTATCCTTACCACCTCTCCATTCATGGTTAAGCTTCGGTCTTCCGATTGTACATGTTTTACCTCACAATTATGTAGGTAAATATTAAGGTAATTAGATGAGATAATAATGTTGAAAATGCCTATTAATATGTGACATAAACTGGGTGCTTAGTAAAGAAAGGTTTTTTTTTTTGGTCAATCACTGTTTCATACAGTACTCAGAATTGAATATTTAGAAGACAATAGATGGAACATAGATTAATGCTTGAAAAAGATTATAAAATGATAAAATTTCGAAGGGTTATCAAATGCTATACATTACAATTTGAAACTTGAAAAAGGTCATTTGCTAAAGTAAAATATGTTTATAAAGTAGGACTTTATAAGACTATCACATCAGAAGATATATAGGTCAAATATATAGAAAGTTCTTCAGTTTGTTAAGTTTAGTATTTACACTTTTTAATGACTTTGTTAAGAAAGAGAGGGACATTCTTGAAGAGCCTAATGTGATTAATAATTCACTGAAATGTCTAACTAAGATTTGGATTAGCTACTTTAATCTTCAACTGAGTATCTGTAAGTTCTCTGAAGATCAGTTTATTGCATATACAGTAAGAAAATTGCTGCAACTTCTGGTCATATTGAGTCAGTTTTACTGTAGATTTAAAAACATGAACAACAATTAGTCAACAATACTATAAATTCTCATCTTTGCCACAAGTCATTGAAGTGAGTAACCATAGGAAGTAACGGATTTCTTATGAGTCACTGAAATGGTTAACTTTTCTAAAACTTCTGGGCTTCTGATGCCGTTTATTTAACGGAATATGTATTGAAACAAAGGTAATCTAAAGCTGCTACACAAGGGTCAACAGCCTTGAATTTTCAGTTTACACAATGTTTAAAGATTTTCTTCCTCAAAAAGACTTTTCATAAGACGTTCCCAGAAGGTTCATACTTTCCAAAAGACTCTTAGTTACTAACAGCAGAACCCTTCACAGATTACTTCAAACAGAAAGACAAAATAATTTTCTTAACAGTCACAAATCACAGAGCTGGCCTGCTGGATCAGAAGCATCAAATGATATACATTCAATCAAGGCATCTCTTCTCTGCCTTCCCTTCCCCTGCTTTCTCCAGTTTTCTCCCTGCCATCCTCCTTCCCCGTCTTTCATTACCAAACTTCTGCTGCTGTTTTCATGTTATCATTACTGTCTTGGATATCGAGAGATGCTTTTATGAGGTTGAGCATAATGATTCAACAGAACACCCACACGTAAGACTTTTAATTTTAAATACTGGAAAGAAAAAGAGAGTTTTGAAATCACCATTTAAAAAAAAAGTGTCAAAACTCTAGGGAAGAGTTGATGGACCAAATTAGAATTACCTATCCATTTTAAACCTACTCCTGAGATTGGGGGAGGTGGTTATTTTAAGTCATCCACACTTAGAAACCCACGTCTATTTACAGAGGACCCTAAAATGTGGGAAAAGCTCATCTGGACTACTGTGCATGGTATGTTTAGCAACTGAATTGTGCCATCTCTCCCCTCTAAAAGATATAATTCAAATTCTAATCCCCAGCACCTATATATGTGACTTTGTATGGAAATGAGGGCTTTGCAAAAGTCACATTAAAGGCCTTAAGATGAAACCAGCCTGATTTTGGGTGGATTATAAATCCAGTTTTTTTTTTTTGGTTTTTGCTTGTTTGTTTGTTTGTCCTCACAAGAGACAGGAAAAATGGAGTTGAGACACAAGGAATTAGCTAAGACAGGCAGAGACTGAAGCTATGTTCTTCCAAGACAGGAAGAACCACCAGAAGATGGAAAAAGCAAGAAAGGATCATTCTGTAGAGACTTCAGGAGAAGTTTAAACACACCAGCACTTTGATTTTGGATTGCATGCCTCCATGACTGTGACTTAAGATTGAGAGTCAATCTCTTTTTTTTTTTTTTTTTTTTTTTTTTTTTTTTTTTTTTTTTTTTTCTTTTTCAGGCAGGGTCTCGCTTTGTAGTTCAGGCTGGCCCTGAACTCACTATGGTGCCCAGGCAAGCCGCCGCGAACTCAGCAATCCTCCCGTCTCTGCCTCCCGAGTGCTGGGATTACAGGCGTGAGCCACCACGTCCGGCATTGTGGTATGCGGCGTTGATTGTTGGTGAGCATGTCTCCATGCCCATCATTATATGTGGGGATCGAACTCAGGACCTTGCGCTTGCGAGGCAGGTGCCGGAACCACTGAGCTAACCCTCTGGCCCTGTCCAGATGATTCTTTTTTTTTTTAATTGAATTCTTTATTGGTACAATTTATATACATCTCAAAAACACATATAACATTGGGAAATTTGTACCAGTATATGCCACAAGTTAATTCTTGTTTTTATCCATATCCCTACCCACTCCCCCCTCCTCCCCCCTTTATACATGCTCTTTATACATGCTCTTTTATTTTCTTTCTGTATCATATTTATTCCTTCCCCTCATCACATTCCCACACCAAGTTTCCTATAGAAATATTCCACTCTATAAAAGCTGTCCTACTTTCTAGAACTCATTTGCATCTACAGGTGTTCATGCCAAAGAGAAGATCCAGGAATTGTCTATCTGTGATCTATTGATTTCACTTAT
>PVIC010034369.1:0-19637 GCA_004025085.1 Thryonomys swinderianus
CTGCCTCGCAAGCGTAAGGACCTGAGTTCGATCCCCGGTTACCACATATAATGCTGGGCGTGGTGGCTCATGCCTGTAATCCCAGCACTCAGGAGGCAGAGACGGGAGGATTGCTGAGTTCGCGGCGGCTTGCCTGGGCACCGTAGTGAGCTCAGGGCCAGCCTGAACTACAAAGCGAGACCCTATCTCCAAAAAGCAAAAAAAAAAAAAAAAAGAATCTAGAATACTAGCCATTAGTCAGTAGTATCTCCAGTATGAACAGAATTTAATACTCAGTGTTACATCGCAAAATGAATAGTGATTACTTCTGTGTTATAGGTAAATGGATGCAGGCACTGTTCCACAGTAATCTATCAGAGTGTGTCTATATCAATGACATAACTACACGGAAATTTTTTTAAAAAATTATCACAGCTGAGCGTGGTGGCTCATGTCTGCAATCCCAGTGCTTGGGAGGCAGAGGCAGGAGGATTGCTGAGTTTGAGGCTTGCCTGGGCTACATAGTAAACTCAGGGCCAGCCTGAACTACAAAGCGAGACCCTGTCTCATTAAAAAAAAAAAATTACAATAAAAGGTACATTGCCATCAAACCACCCCAAAATACTCCAACTTGCTTTGAACATACTGACTGTTCAGGCCACTTTTGCTAGCAGTTCTGGAAGTCCTTGTTTATGTCTCTAGCTAAGCTGTAGTGGCTGCCTCAATGTCCCAAATTATTTTAAAACATGTAGTTTTCATGGGAAGGGCCAGAAATTGCCCACAGGCACAGCCAATGTATAAGGTAAATGAGAACACACATAAACATCTTTATAGGCCTGCCTTTACATTAGAGGGCACTCAGCCCCAATATTTGTCATTTTTTTAATCATATCTCATAAAGACACAAAAGAGAAGTCCAAAACTGCTTCAGAAAGTAGTAAGAATGATGGATATGTGTGTTCAGAGTGAGGGGGGTTATTCCGTTGAGGATTAATGACAATGTATCTTTTATTGCAAAAAACTTTTAAAAATTCAAACATTCGCTATGTATTTTGATCACTCCTTATATTCTTACAGAAAAGTTATGTGGCCTCTCCTGCTACACTTCAGAAAAAAAGGAGTTTTAGTGCTTTAGTACAACAGTAATATATGCTGAATAATTCTAATAACTAAAACTGATAAGAGGATAAGGGAAGACATGCGGCCAGAGATTTATTCTCTTCAAGTTCTTTTTCGCTGGACTCACTACCTGCACCTATCAGAAATTATAGCGACTCAGAACTATTTGAATTCTTTCCAAATGGTGCTCATGTTCATCCATTATTTAAAAACATTCACTGGATTGAAGTCTACACACGATAGTGTAGCAGGTGGCACAGGTCTTCAACTCAAGCCTGAAATAAGTTTCAACTTTGGTCTCTCACTCATGAAATACTTGGATTCTCCATGACCATCAGCGGAATGGTTAAACCTATTTTGTAAGGATGAAGACAATAAAATATTCTGTATATATGCTTAGCTCAGGGTTCAGCAAATACTCCATGACCACAGAAACACTCCACGGTTACTTTCCTGTTATTGTGCTAGTTCAGTTTTAGGGGGAGAATAATTCACAATTCATAAAATGAAGATCTTGCATAGTTCATACAAAACACAGGTGGAATAATGGTGTGATACAGTGCAATAAACACACAATGGTAAAGCTACTTGAACAGTCCAGAGGCAACATGGTAGACAGTGACTTAACCACCCAGGACCAACCAGGGAGGCCATCGTAGGGGAGGACTTAGGTTTCAATAGCTCTACGAACAGCAAAATTAAGAAAAATACATGAATAGTAACATATTAAAATTAGGCCAGCACTTGTATAAAATGTAAAAATAGGGTACAACAATTTCTTTTAAAATTGTGTTTTGTTAGGACTCCAAGGACATATTTTAAGAGTTGACAGGTTTCTATGAAATATGAGAAAAAAGTGTGCAGGAAGTTTCTCTATAAAATGTATACAATCATTTGATTTCATGTAAGATTGTATTTGAAAATATAATCCTATTGTTAAGTCTGAAAAAGTCAGTCTTACTACCTTTATGGATGGAAGCAGAATGAAGTACTAATGATATCTGGCTTTAAGGAAAAAAAGGGATAGTTTTCAGAAAATACAAATGTCAATTTTAATATGATTGATGAATCAACACATTATTGACTTGTAGAACTTTTAGAAGTTAAAGGTTACTATCATTAAGACTCGGCACCAATCTCTAACATCTGAGTGTCTTATAAAAACAGTGTTCTTAAAACGTTTGCAAAGAGAATTTATGATGCAGAATACGATCTGCCCACTGCATAAAAGGATATTCCATTCACTATGATGGCGAGCTGTGAGCTTTCAATGATTCAAGCAGCTTGCTGTGGGACTCGTGTCATAGACTCATCACCACTGGTCTATTAAGAACAGATATTGCGGGCCGGAGGGTTAACTCAGTGGTTCTGGCGCCTGCCTCGCAAGCGCAAGGTCCTGAGTTTGATCCCCGGTAACCACATATAATGCTGGGCGTGGAGACACACCCACCAACAATCAACACTGCATACCATAATGCCGGACGTGGTGGCTCACGCCTGTAATCCCAGCACTCGGGAGGCAGAAGCAGGAGGGTTGCTGAGTTCGCGGCAGCTTGCCTGGGCACCATAGTGAGCTCAGGGCCAGCCTGAACTACAAAGCGAGACCCTCTCTCAAAAAAAAAAAAAAGAACAGATATTGCAACTTTATCTATAAATAAATAAATTCATATTACAATAAGAGAAAAGGGGGTTCAAGAACCTTAAAACTTAGTGCATACAAAGTAAAAAAGGATAAGATTATTCATAAGTGGAACACAGGGATATTACATTTTTTTAGTAATGTTAGCCTTTTTTTTTTTTTTTGAGACAGGGTCTCGCTTTGTAGTTCAGGCTGGCACTGAGCTCACTATGTAGCCCAGGCAAGCCTCGAACTCAGCAATCCTCCTGTCTCCGCCTCCTGAGTGCTGGGATTACAGGCGTGAGCCACCACGACCGGCAATGTTAGCCTTTTTAAGAGGCTTGGTTTAAACATTGTTAAGAGTTTTGTAACAGTGCCATTTATGACATTAGGGTCTCTTCAGGTGTCTCACAATACTAGTCTATTAAATGTTAAGTGTCAATCTCATTTGTTTTCCATATGTAATACTATTGTTTTGGAATCTGCTTCAGCTAATTATATTTTGACACATTAATTGTCATCTTATGTTGAAATGTTTGAAGACAGACATCCTCTGAACAATAGTTTTGAAATATGATGAATATCATTGCTACTGTCCTGAATCTGAGGCCTACATCATTCTCCTTTCCTATATCTTCAACTTTTTTCACACACTGCATCTAATTTTCATCATATGAAAATCCTCATCTTTCTCTCTCCCTCACTGATGGAAGCAAGCAAACAAAAAGTTCAAATAAAACCTCATTTTGATTCCATATCCTAAAACTTTATGATATGGTATCAGGTGAGATGAGTATCATGATAGAGATGAGTAGAATTCTATGAGCATTTATGTGAAACTAGTAATATTTCACCTGATATGTTGCTAGAAGTAGTGGTACCTTGGGTCACAAATTCTTTTGCTTGTGAACCAATTGTTCAGCATTTGGCAAGATTTTGTTTTTGTCTGCAAATTCTACATTCAGTGACAACCATGACTGTAGTTGTATGTCCTGCACAAATGGATGGCCATTTTTTCCAAAACTGTCGAATAAATTAAGCTCATAAACCAAGGTACCACTGTATTATAAAAAATGATTTATATATTTATACTTTATATAAGCAAATTTCCACATAAGGACTAATTATGAAATGAATCATTGTAATTGTTATATCTTCTTATTATAGTGAAGTCACCGTATTGAATATTATGAATATATTTTGTGGTTCAACTGAACCTGGAGTATAGCCAGTTAAAATATTAAATTTTATTGATATTGAGCATTTATAATCATTTACAAATATGTATAAATATTAATGAATGTCAATAGAATAAACCCTTGCACTTAACAGCAGACTTGAGAAATACATCAGCAGCCCTGATTTCCATGTCCCCTCCTGTTCCCTGCTCCGCCATCTGCCCATTCGACTGTTCACCAGAAGCTATGAATCTGACATGGTGCTTCTCGCCCCTAGGCTTCACTTGACTGCTTTCCCATTACTCACATCGTTTTGCTTGTTTGTGAATTATATAAATGGAAACATAGGGAATTTTCTGTGACTTTCTTCAGCTGAAATTATACTCATAACAGTCAACCATATGTATATATATGTGTGTAGTTGTCATTCACATTTTCACGTCACAGTATTTCAGTAAATGGATATAAATTTGCCCACTGCAATAGGAATATACTTTTTGTATCTAGACCTTTGCTGTTATGAAACACTGCTGCTAGTGATCGTTATGTAAGTGTGCAGGACAACAAATAAGACTTTCTCTAAGACATATATTCAGGTGTAGATTTGGTGAGATCAATTATACAGACATTTCCAATTTTCTCATTTAACATTAATCTAGTTTTTTGTTTGTTTGTTTGTTTGAGACAGGGTCTTGCTTTGTAGTTCAGCCTGGCCCTGAACTCACTATGTAGCTCAGGCAAAGGTGGAACTCAGCAATCCTCCTGCTTCTGCCTCCCCAGTGCTGGGATTACAGGCATGAGCCACCACGCCCAGCATTGTGGGGTGTGGTACTGACTGCTGGTGGGCGTGAGTCACCACGCCCAATGTCCTGTCATTTTATGTGGTTACCAGATGAACCAGGGACCTTGTGCGGTGGAACCACTGAGCTAAATCTCCCGCCCTAACACTAACCTTGTAACAAAGGAGTTCAACTTCTTTTTTTTTTTTTTTTTAAACTAGCATTGTGGACGGTAGTTGCTGTTCAAATATTCTTGCTAATACTTGATCTTGTCAAACTTTTCAATTTTTACAAACCCGATGATTATAAAAATATCATTTTCTTTGTATAGTTTGTATCCTTTTGATTACTAATTAAGACCAAGCATCTATTCCTATGTTATGACCAAATGGACAGTCTCTGTGCAGTATAACTAATCAAGTCTTTCTACCTTAATTTTCCTCACAGATCTGCAGAAATTCTTTGTATAATTTGTACTTAAATCTTTTGTCAGTTATAACTCTTGGAATTAGTTTCTACCAACATTTAAGTTCGCTTCATTCTTCATGACAACTTTAAAATATAAAAGTTCTTAATGCATTTAAAAATTTCAATCATTTAAAATTTGCATGCTTATGTTTAGTTTTAGAAATCTTAGGACTGAGGACTTAGCTCAATAGAGCCATACCAACCTGGCAAGTGCAAAGTCCTGAGTTTGAGCAAGGTGGGGGAATCATTCTCCTATCTCAAGGCCAAAAAGATACTGTTGAATACTATCTCCAAAAAGGATAGTGCACTGACTTTCATAATGTTTTAATGCACTAGGGGTTATTTATGTTAGTTTTAAAGAATCAGATTTAAATTTCTTCTGCATGTGATGAGCACAGAAGTGGTGTTTATAACACCCTTTCTATACATGAATGTGATGAAAGATGTCCATGTTTTAATTCCTGGAAACTATGAATATATTTTGCCACATGACAAAGAGAAATTCAAAGTTTCAGATGCATTAAATTTGCTAATTGACTGACTTTAAAGACAGCATGCTATTTACACACATGGGCCCAATGTAATCACTGGACTCCTTTAAAATGGAAGAGGAAGGCAGAAGAGGAAGAACCTGAGAAAAATGTATGTAAAGCAGAGCTCATGTATATAGGGAGAATGTCTGGGGGAGGTGAGGGAATGGGAAAAAGTAAGAATTAAGTTTTGTCATATACTGGTACAAATTCTCAATATCAAGTGGGATCATGACATATATATAAAATGTACCAATAAAATCAATTTTAAAAATGTACCAATAAAATTAATTTAAAATTTTTTAAAAAGATGAAGCCACGAGCCATAGAATGCAGAAAACTTTTAAAGCCGTCATAGATACAAAATTGGATTGTCTCCTAACTATACAGAAAAAATGCATGCTTCTTCCTATCTTGATTTTAGCCCAACTGAGAAAGAAACATCTCAGACTCTGACCGCTAGGACTCTACATATTAAAGTGTATTGTTTTAAGATACTGAGCTTGGCACTTGGGAGGCAGAGACAGGAGGATTGCTGAGTTCGCGGCGGCTTGCCTGGGCACCATAGTGAGCTCAGGGCCAGCCTGAACTACAAAGCGAGACCCTGTCTCAAAAAGCAAAAAAAAAAAAAAAAAAAAAATACTGAGCTTGTGGTGATAAATCAACAAAAGAAACCAGTATGTACACTGTGTAAGTAGCTACTACTCTACTATTTTTTGATAATTAGTCCTTTTTCTCAATGATCAACAAAGAGCAAAAGTATTTGTTTTTCTGCTTCCCGCTTTGTTGTGATAACAAAATTCACAATTATCTAAAAGAACGTAGTTCAAAAATAAGCCCTGGTATCAATAAGTTATCCTGAGAGATGTCTGCTCTGGCCGATGTGTTCCTCTTTCCCAGTAAGCTCACCTGCACTGGGCCGACATGTGTCATGCAGCAGACCATGCTGTTCCTTCCCTGTCGCGTGACCCAAACTCCTACAGAAACACTTCTCTTATACATGTTTGTTCTCAAGTCCTTGGGTATAAATAAAAGGCAGTTCGGTTTCAAGGTTTTTCTGGAGCATTCCATTCCCTGGTCCTTTGGCTAGAGTGAAGTCCTTTGTTTAGAATTTCTTGTTGCTGTCTGTTCCCATTGCTGTCTCTAGATTACTAGCTTTTCAAACTGCAACTCTGGGTTACAAGAGACAAAAGCAAACAAATACCTCTAACACAACCCTAGGGGAAACCATACTGTATTTTTCCTTGGAACTTGAGATTACTAGCTAGCCTGCCTCACTCTATCATTCAGTCTTATGTTTGTTCTAATATATAGTGTTTAGGGATTTCAGTATACTTAGCAAAAATAAAATATATTCATTCCAATTTCCCAGTGTGGAAGCCTCTCCAGTGCCATTATTTTAAACCTTTCTCCAGATCTCCTAAACACCTATTTTTTTGTTTTTGTTTTTTTGAGACAGGATCTCGTTATGCAGTTCAGGCTGGCCCTGAGCTCACTATGTAGCCCAGGCAAGCCTCGAACTCAGCAATCCTCCTGTCTCTGCCTCCCAAGTGCTGGGATTACAGGTGTGAGCCACCACGCCTGGCTAAACACCTATTTTTATACACATATAATTTTGTACAGATCTCTCTGGGTAACTATCTCTGCACATAGTTAGTAGAACCAATAATGTGAAACACTTTATCACAGTTTGAAATGAATTAAAATGGGGCTCTTGTCGGTTACATTTCAGTTCATTCTCACTTTTACAGTGTGAAACATTAGGGACCTAACTTGGAATGTTTTATCTGGATTATGCCTGAATCTTGATCCTAAGCAGGTTGCAAAACCTAACTTTTGTTCCTCCAGAACTATAACCACATTGAAAACTTTGCTCATTCTTGTCTGACTTTTCTGTTCACTGACTGATATCTGCCCATTTACAAACTGGCAGATACTTCTGGGCTTTTAAAATGAATGTTCAGAGTAGGAGAAAGAAACTCAGAAGAATGCACCATAATGGAAGATACAGAGGAAAAGACTAAAGAGAAAATACAATTATCAATGTGGTCAAATGTGGCTGAAAGATCAGTGAGATTCTGGAAGGAAAGAAGACACGATAATAACAAGTGAAACCCCAAGTTGTTGAGTTAGCCTTGGCAGAAACACTTTGTTTTTTTGGTTTTTTTGAGAGAGGGTCTCACTTTGCAGTTCAGGATGACTCTGAGCTCACTATGTGGCCCAGGCAAGCCTTGAACTCAGCAATCCTCCTGCCTCTGCCTCCCACCTGCTGGGATTCCAGGCGTGAGCCACCATGTTTGGCACTGTGATATGTGGTACTGAGATCAAGCAATTCTCCTATCCCTTTGCCTCTCTGTATAAGCAGTTGGGGAAACAAACAAGCAAATAATATGCAGAACTGTTTATACTAGTATGAGAGACCTGAATGGCTGAAATGTGTACTTGTGGGATATTCTAAATTACACTCCTGCTCATAAGACTATATATTCACTGAATTATTTACACATACCATTTCATGCCCCCCAAATTCTAAAATGTATTTGGCATCTATCACTTTAGTACTAAAACAAATTTTAAGGGAAAACAAGGAATAAAGAAAGCTTCTATGTTCAGATGACTAAGATATAGTTGCTGCATACTTCTTTACTTACATGAATTCAAGTTCAGAGCTTGTTTTACTAACAATTACCCTTAATAAATTCATCCAAAGACTAAAGACCACTTCATTTATAATATAATATCAATATAATATATAAGTCATTCTAAAAAATAAAGTCCTCATACCATTTGGTGATGCCATAGCAATCTTTAATAATATCTTGAAGAACTGCACGATAGAACAGTGATTCAGTAGGCAGCTGAAAAAAACGCAAACATACTACCATCAAAAAAAAATATAAAAAAATATCAAATTAATAGTTGAGAGTTCAGATCACTGGGAATGTTAGATACCTGACTATGCTGTTCTACAAAGATGAGTGCTTTCTACTATTTTCATTTTAGGTTAAAGTGTTAACCTGGATTAACCCCACCATGAATCTACTTCTATTAAAAAAAAGAAGAAAGTATAAAAAAATAGTAAATAAGGAAAATAAAAAATGTTCAATAAAAATGTTCAATAAAAAATGAACCAGGCCCTCAAATGTGTAAATGTGTATAGTACAGAATATTTCCATTCCTCATGAGAAGTTGGTACGTATACATAACATATCTTAATTCTTTTTCTCATCCCCTCTTCCTTCCCTTTGTCCCTTGATCTTCTTTCTTTCTTTTCTTTTCTTTTTTCGTTTGTGAGATAAACTTAGAAGACCAGCTTAGTTGGCTCTTGAAATCTGTAGGAGTGTCAAGAAGAGAAGGTAGCTTAGAATGTGGCTTTGTCCTAATGGTGTGAAATGGGGATAATATCAACTAGCAGATTCATGAGCAGAAAGAGAAATGTATTACCTAAGTACAGAAGTAACAAAAACATTCCTGTGCTACTACAGAGTTGAAAAGCGGAAAGGACATAAGAGCATAAATGCATAGCAAGACAGCGCTTTTAGGGAAGAGATAGCAGTTGTCCCATAAAGGATCAAACACTTTCACAAGCAAAACAGGAACAGCTGAAGAGAAAGCCCCTTTAAAAACATGAAGTTTCAAAGACACAGAGAATAAAAAATATACTGTAATATTTATCCAAGAAAAAAAGCCTTTCAGTGCAGCAACAGAAGTTTGGTGGCAAAAGTCAAAGGTGACCCACATTCCCCACAGATCTCTTAACAGCGACAGCACAGGATCAGTCACTACAAAATAATGTTAACAACAACAACAACTCAGC
The DNA here is from genome assembly GCA_004025085.1 of Thryonomys swinderianus. Taxonomy (NCBI): domain Eukaryota; kingdom Metazoa; phylum Chordata; class Mammalia; order Rodentia; family Thryonomyidae; genus Thryonomys; species Thryonomys swinderianus. Next base: position 9,489 of record PVIC010034369.1, read on the forward strand.
TTTGATGCAAAGTTAATAATGAAAACAGAAAAGAAAAAAGAAAGAAGAGCAAGGGTGAAAGGGGACAAACAATGAGTGCTTCTGAGTAGATGAAACTAAATCTTCGATGACTGGCAAAGTTTTTAAGATAGGGCCCAGTGGAATGCACACATCTACTGAGCCATTCTTTTAGTTTCTGTTCTCCTCTGAAATCTACAATTGCTATTTTTCTGTTTTCAACTACTATAAATATTTGAATTGAGATGGAGTTAGCACACAAAAACACTCCATCAGTGCTCACACAGAAAACCTCCTCCTCCACTGTCCCTTATGCTAATACCGAGTTCCCATGCTGTGGTGCTCAGATTACAAAGAATCAAGCTCAGGGCTCTTAACCATTTTCTCTTGATGGCAATGGCCTCTTAAATCACTGGACAGCAACTGACTTACAGCATTTTAATACAGTGAAAGAAGACAAATGATGTCCCTTCCAAAAGGTGAGTATGTTTGGGCGCTCGGCTCTAAGAAGAAATGGTGTTATCAGTTCCAGTCTCCAAATCAACTACTGAAATAACTCAAGGTAGGCCCATATGCATACTCAGCACTCACAGATTTATAATTTCAAAAAGGCACTATTTCTATACAAAACAGAATGGAGACAACTTTTCCTATAAAAAAAAAATCTCTTTCTGCCAGGAATGGTGGCTCATGCCTGTAATCCCAGCACTCGGGAGGCAGAGACAGGACTGCTGAGTTTGAGTCTTGCTTGAGCTACATAATGAGTTCAGGGCCAGCCTGAACTACAAAGCAAGACCCTGTCTCAAAAAAAAAAAAAAAATCTCTTTCCAAATACATTCTTCACTTGAAATAAAACCTAATAATTTTAAAACTTTCCTTCTCTTGAAAATTATACCACCATAGCAATTCATCTAGATATCTTATGTCTAGATATCTTTTCCATTGACATTTTCTCATCTTGCATAACATTTTTCTATAGTACAAAAATCTCAGGCCAGAGATTTAGCTCAGTGGTTCTGGCGCCTGCCTAGCAAGCACAAGGCCTCTGGTTCGATCCCCAGTAACCACAAACAATAATACGGGGTGTGGTGACTCACACCCACCAGGAATCAGTACCACATACCACAATGCTGGGTGTGGTGGCTCATGCTTGTAATCCCAGCACTCAGGAGGCAGAGGCAGGAGGATTGCTGAGTTTGAGGCTCGCCTGGGCTACATAGTGAGCTCAGGGCCAGCCTGAACTACAAAGCGAGACCCTGTCTTAAAATAAATACATACATACATACATATATACATACATACATCATTGAGCACTAGTCTGATAAAATCTCTTTCTTATCCCAGACCCAAAGGTGGTATGTGGTATTGTAGCTGAGAGCTTGAACTCCAGAGTGAGATCCATGTTCAAGTCTCAGCAACTGCTACCTTGCAGTTTCCTCACATATATTACGGGATGACACTATGCATCTGATAACACTACAGATTTATTACTTTAACTGATGGGTAAAACTTAACTGTACTTTGGCAAGCCTTTGTTAGATTTAAGTATTATTTTCAAAATCATAATTGCTACTTGTCTAAAAGAGCAACAACTGTTAACATTTACTGAGTACGTGAATAATACTATGTGCAAGACACGTTTTTTTTACCTACTGTGTTAATAGTTTAAAGCATTTCTCACATTTCTCTCAATCATTAATAACCTTGTGAGAAAAGTATTATTTCTGTTATAAGTGTTATTTTTCCTATTTTACTGATGAAGATATTAAGCTATTGAGAAATTATGATATACATGTATCCAAGTTCATTAAACTAGTAAGAGGACAGGACACAAAACAGAAGTCTGACACTAAAATTCATACAGTTAAACAGATTCTAAAGGCTGCCAAAACAGATTTTTTTGAGAGAGGGTTTGTATTTCAGGCTGGCCCCAAGCTCACTATGTAACCCAGGCAAGGCCCGAACTCAACAATTCTCCTGCCTCTGCCTCCCAAATGCTGGGATTATGGGCATGAGCCACCATGCCCGGCAAAACAGATTTTAATCAAATTTTAGATAAGCACAACATACAAGGTAGTAAATGAAACTTGTTTTTATTATTTTTATTTATAATAATTCAAATTGACATTATTAATTTTCCTTGAAAAGAAGCAAAACGGAGATGTGTAAAATTCAAGTCTAATAAGAATAATCTTGTGAAGAGCCTTAATAAAATCTCTTCAAAATTCCTAATGGATTTCATGAATATGGGGTGGAAGACAATGTAATTAAATGTATATTTAGGGAATGATATTAAGCTCCTGTTTTATTTGGAAGCCCATTTGGCTGTTAAAATTTATTACTAATTGAATAAGTAAAAAAAAATCAACTGAGCCGGGCGTGGTGGCTCACGCCTATAATCCCAGCACTCAGGAGGCAGAGACAGGAGGATTGCTGAGATCGAGGCTTGCCTGGGCTACATAGCGAGCTCACAGCCAGCCTGAACCACAAAGTGAGACCCTGTCTCAAAAAAAAAAAAAAAAATCAACTGAAATACATAGTTAAATAATATACTGAACACTGTATCTTGTTTACCTTTGCTTGAACTAAGTTCATAAAAGTTTTACAGTCTGCACCAACTTTCTTTAGAAATATCTGCAGAGTGTTTAATGTGATATGAAGAAATGAGAGGCCAGTGTAAGAGTACAATATGGAAACTTTCCTAAGAGCTCAATTTACTTCTCTGAAAGTTCACTTCACTTTTAAAGTAAACACAGAACATGTATAGATTTGAATATGTAGTGGTGACAAGGAGAGGTGATATTTATTTAAATCCATCAGGTTTTTCAGTTCAGGAGCAGGTCAAGTAAGAAGAGAGCTTGAGAGGAAAAAAACCTGGGTTCGTTAGCTGGATTAAAGTAAACACTTTCACTTACCCCTTGGCCAACTGCAACCCGGTCCAATGACTGTTAAGAGAGAAAAAAAGACAAAGACTGATGATATATGTAGTCTTCTAGGATCTATAAACAGATTGTAAAGGATTTATAAAAGTCCCATTAAAAAGATAAATTAAGTGATAACATGTAAGTTTGTACACTTGAAAGTGTTAATATCATTAAAGAATGCTGACTAGTATGCTTGTATAACAGGGCTAATTTATAATGGATAGATGTCATATACAAACACATATACACATTAATTATACACAGTCCTTGAATTTCAAAACAAATTTAAAAACAGTAAAGAAGTTCACTAATATAGTTTAGACTCATGTGTAGTGTAGTTAAATAATCAAATAAATCTAAAGCTACTAATACGTATACGGAGACGTAAGTATATTTACACACAACACGAAAATATTTATTATTTTTAATCACTATGCAATTTAATCTTTAATAAAATGAACCATGGGTAAAAATGAGAATTGACCTGTGTCACATATTGGTACAAATTCCCCAATGTTTTGTGTGATTGTGAGCTGTGTATATAATGTACAATAAAGTTTACTAAACAATGAAAAAATAAAATAAAATGAACAAATTTAGTATCCTTATTTATTCAGTATTCTTGTTTATTTACCCTTACCTATTCTGAAAGCATTCCTAGAAAGGTGCCTTTTACTTAATAACAAAATAAGCCAAGCAAAAACAAAAATAAAACCCCCTAAGCTGAGTGTTTTTCAGAACACTCAGTTATAGAGCAAAGATATTCCGAAGGAAATCCAGGAGCATAAGAAAAGGGATGGAGGTAAGAAAAGCAGCAGTGTGTGAGAATTGTCATGGGTAAAGAAAAATTTGTAAGAGCAACACGGTCTACATAGTCTACATTTATGGTATTTATATTTCAAAAAAATTTTAAATATTTTTAATTAAGTTTATCTTTGTAACAATTATTCTTGGTTTGAATACAATATATTCTTTTGTCTTTCTAACAGATATTAATAGGCCATTCTATGTTATTTTATATTCCGTACTTTCCATTTCCACCAAGTTGCTTTTTAACAATTTACAAAATACAATCTCTATTATCCTTAAATAAATAGGGATTTTTGGTGGTTGTTAAAATAGGAGTACCATCAACTTGTTCAGAAGACATTGTGGTTATGCATGAATACTGCTAACTGTGGGCCTCACCAGAGAGCTATAGATCTATCCTATTTTACAGAAGAATCCTTTCAATCAGTACTTTTTAAGTGCTATCACTCAGGATAGTCATATTCATCAGAAAAAAAAGATTTCAACCTTTTACCTGGGGAGTATAGCATAAATAGATTCCTTAGGTAATTCTAGGTATAGAACCTAGAATACTGGTATACTATTTCTTATGTTGCTATGTAATCAACACAGAGATAATGGGCCTTAATTAATTTAACTTCTGGCTAGGCATTAAGTATATTTCCCCACCAACTAAATTTTATTGGAAAATTTTTACCACATAACTTCAACATATATATATATATAATTTTTTTTTTTTTTTTTTTAAGACAGGGGCTCATGTTGTAGTTCAGGCTGGCCTTGAACTCACTATGTAGCCCAGGCAAGCCTCAAACTCAGCAGTCCTCCTGCTTCTGCCTCCTGAGTGCTGGGATTACAGGTGTGAGCCACCACACCCAGCACTGTGGTATGTAGTACTGATTGCTGGTGGGCATGAGTCACCACCCCCAGTATTGTTGTATGTAGTTACCAGGGATCGAACTAGGGACCTTGTGCTTGCCAGGCAGGCGCCAGAACCACTGAGCTAAGTCTCCAGTCATACATATATATATATATATATATATATATATATATATATATATATATATATATTTTTTTTTTTTTTTTTTTTTTTTTTTTTTTTTTTTGAGACAGGGTCTCGCTTTGTACTTCAGGCTGGCTCTGAGCTCACTATGTAGCCTAGGCAAGCTTCGAACTCAGCAATCCTCTGGTCTCTGCCTCCTGAGTGCTGGGATTACTGGCGTGAGACACCACGCCTGGCACTGTGGTATGTGGTATTGATTGTTGGTGGGCATGAATCTCCACACCCAGAATTGTATGTGGTTACCAGGATCGAACTCAGGACCTTGTGTTTGCGAGGCAGGTGCCGGAACTACTGAGCTAACCCTCCAGCCCAGTCCCATATATTTTTGATATACATGTTTTTATATATGTATGTGTGTATACATATATATATATATGTATGTATAAATGATTACTATAGGTAAATCAACATTAAAGAGCACCATGAATTATTAATTAAGGACATTACTCAAAACAACTGAACTCAAATTTTTAACTGGTTAGTTTATATCCCAAGTAACAATTATATTCTTCCATTTTGCCAAAAATTGTGAGATCAAATGATTCTTATAAACACAAAGATGCTGTATGGGTACGTATAAAGAACTAAACTGATTTTATGTTTAAGATTTGGTACATTTTTTTTTCCTTGAGACAGGGTCTCGCTTTATAGTTCAGACTGGCCCTGAGCTCACTATTAGCCCAGGCAGCCTCAAACTCAGCAATGCTCTTGCCTCTGCTTCCCAAATGCTAGGATTACAGGTGTGAGCCACCACACCCCACGTTGTGGTATATGATACTGATTGCTGGTGGGCATGAGTCACCACACCCAGTATAGTTGTATGTTGTTACTGGGGATTCAACCAGGGACCTTGTGCTTGCTAGGCAGGAACCAGAACTACTAAGATGTATCTCTGGCCCAAAATTTGTCACATTTCACACAATTAATTACATATAAATATTTGTTATAACATGCATGTGGAGTGGATGTTTGGAATTAAATCCAGTTTTTCTCATAATCTGTGCTACACAAAAGCATTAATGATGCAGCATGCAAAATCTGGAATGTAATATGCAGTATAAGCCAAACATAACAAATTCTGCATCTGTATAAAGCTTTTATTCTAGGAAAAATACAAACGTACCAAACATGCTGACATTCTGGCATTATGGCCACAGAACCATTTTTCTTTCTTTAAAAACTGGCACATTGGAAATCCCCATTTTTCTTCAGTACATTCTGCAGATGGGAAAAAAATGAATTATTTAAATAAAATTCTCCCTCTTTGATTTAAGTAAATAATCTACTGAGAAAGCAATGAGAAAGTCAAACAGTAGTTAAACATGGAAGTGGTGATGTTTAACAGTTCATTCCAGTTTGTTAACTGAAAGCAAATTCACGTTATGAAAATGGTATTTGCTCAACAGCTGCTTTGTGTTTAAGTTCTAGTTCTGATACCAACCCATTTGCCAAAACTAGTTAAAATTTAGCAAAAACAATTTAAAATGCAAATACTTTTCAAATTCTGTGTAGCCATAGAAGATAAATAAAAATGTGCTGGACATTTATTATTGACTTGATTTTGTAAAAAGAAAAAGTGACATTAAATATATTACACACGGCAATTTATTATAGAACAATCAGTACATTCCTCGTAATATTGAAGCTTTTTTTTTTGCTACTATGCCACTGTTCAGAAAAAGAACAGCTGTATAGATCTTATTCCTCATTATTTTAAGAGGCTGTAATAGTTTCAGCTGCGATCCAGTTTGGCTCAAACTCACTTATGACTCAAGAAATGACAAAAATGAAAGTTCACAGCTTATTCACACATCGACTGCCCAACTCACTGCTACAGTTGTATGTGCTGCATGTAGATGCTCACATCTGTCATACAGAGCTAGTTCCACAAGGTTTTTGAAAGGAAAAAAAATTCTATTTTAAATTCAATCTAAAAATGATTCAAATTTTGTAAAAATGTAATAGTACATCAAAATACACATTTTCATTAATATTAAAAGAGTAAAACAGGATTGCAAACTTGAACATGAGAAAACACTTTAAATGAAAATGCATGAAGATCATACAATTTTTTTTACTCCAAAGAGCAAGTTTATTGTTATTATTATTATTGTTATAGTGTAGTATTGAACTCAGGGCCTCAGGCATGCTTGTTTACTGCCCCACCTCTAAATTAAATCCCCAGCCCTAAAGTTTGAATTTAATGCAGATCACAAACTGATAGAACAAGTTTCTTCAAGGTACTGACTGAAATTTGATTTCAAACCTTACTGGTAATCAGCTTGAAAATCAGACACCCTGCCAGGAATACAAACAATAATAATGTCAGTATCTACACAGCTCTTTAAGTGTTTTAAATATATTAACCCTCTTTAGTCCCTATGGAAATTCTGTAAACTAGTTATAATAATATTCTTATGTTTCAGATAAGGAAATTGATCACAGGTAGCATAAGAAAATTACTCAATTTACAAAACAGTAGAACAGATCTGGAAATTAAATGGAGGTAGTTTGACTTCATGTCTATTATGCTATATAAATGTACATTTACAAACAATTTCACTTACAGTTGTACAGGCTTCATGGAGCCTTGTAAGACTATTCTGGGTCTCAGGGACCTTGGTCTACTTCTATTTCCAAGATTACTGGAAATAGTGATTTCAGTTTTATGGAAACAGTTTAACTAAGACCTGGTTATTGCCAAAGGCAAGGGTTACAGGAAGCTTACTGTAAAGGCTCTGTAAGCAGCTAGAGATGAGAGTGTGTTGTTTTATTCCTAGAGCTTAAAAAAAAGTACTGCCCAGTGAAACAGCTAGATTTCTACCCTCAAATACATTCTCTTCTCATTCCTTGTCATAACAAAGTATTCCACTGTGCAGATTAAAGATTTAAATTCTTAGCATCCATGCAGAAGTTTTGGCCAACTGGATATGGGCAGAAGTGATGTATGCAAATTCAAGATCATATGGTTAAAGGAAAGGGTCTTTTCTGTACACTTCCTATGCCCTACTTCATTCCATCTTAACTGGATTATGGTCTGGGTAGTAGAACAACTACAGTCACATAAATGAGAGCAACAGAGAGTGGAACAACAAAGTAGATGAACCCTGACTTCTTAGAAGACTTCTTCTTCTATTTTTTTTTTTTTTTTTTTTTGGTGGTACCAGGGATTGAACTCAGGCCGTTGTGCTTCCAAGGTAGGTGCAGTACCACTTAAGCTAAATCCCCAACCCTTAGAAGACTTCTTAATAGAGTTTCCAAAGCAGTTCTAACTGTCTTCTTCTGGATTGAAACCAAAATATTCATTTGTCTTACATCACTGTTAACCTATTATGCTTCTAAATTTTTAATAGATGAGCATGCTTAAGATATGACCAATTTTGTACATCACACTGAATAAGCAGATAATCATGGTTCCGTTAAGAAGCAAATCTCAGAAAATGAAGAAAGTAGTATCTCAGAAAGGTCCATGAAAGATCCACATAGCACAGTAGTCATTTTTGAAGATGGATGTTCAAATAGACTTAACCGAGGAAGCAAGCAATGAGAATATGTTATCCCTCTGTATCCCTGTGTTCCACATTCATAGATTTAACCAACTGCAACATATAAACATTACAGATGCCATTATTTCCTAAACAATGCAACAACTATTTACAAAACATTTGTCATATTAAATATTATAAGGTGACTTATAGGTGATTTAAAGAATAGGAGATTGTAAGTGTTGCCTACATGCAAATAATTCACTAGAAACTCGAGCATCTGCTCAAGAAATTGGTAGATCTGAAAGGATCTGGAACCAGTCCTCTGTAGAAATGGAGTGACGGTTATATTAGATGACTTACTTAACAAAAGACAAACAACTAAGCTTCCAACAAAGCATACTCTCCACAGATTATCTTACAACCTAAAATAATAGATTAGAAATTTCCCCACCTCTTCAAACATTCCAACCAAATCCCTAGAAAGAAAGAAAAGACAAAGAGGAAAGAAGCAAGCAAACTTATAACACTAGAAAAGAAATGAAAATCAACTTATTGCAGAACATGAATGAACCTCACTTTAAAAAAGCAACACAAAGCGAGACCCTGTCTCAAAAAAAAAAAAAAAGTAAGCAACAGATTTATAGTGAAAGCGCTAGTGAATCATAACTGCTGTGACTGACCTAAGACAACCAGGACAAAAGCATGAAAAAGGTAGAGAAGTCCTCCTGAAGTGATAATCTACAGAAAACTTGGATTGAAAAAAAATTACTTCACATTAGATTAAGAGGGATATACAATTTCTGAAAAATACTTTATATCGGAAGGGGTTTTTCAATTCCAGGAAAAAAAATCAAACATAGGAAGCCCACAGACACATTACTCACAGTCTTGACCCATAATCATGGTAGCTACAAGCCTTTAAGTTTTGAATGTGTTTCCTGACATGGTTTTGAATAACAAATGCAGTCTGTAAGTGGCAATGAGGAGTAAGCAGGTAATTATGCTGTACAAGAGATGGAGACAGAAAAATCCACTGCTTGAGAATAGGAGGTATGATTCTTTTGGGAAAAGTTATGTTTTGATTAGAAGAGAAAAATCATATTCTAGCTAATTTCAAGCTACCAATATGAAGTCACTAAAGTGAAGTCATGAAGTAATGCTCAGCAGTATATCATTATATATAGTGTTTTCAGCTTATAGACTTCAAAATAGATTATATAATAATTATAGATTATATAAGATTTTAGTCATAAAATATGGTTAAATAATTTGAAAAAAAAGAAAATAAAGGATCTTTCAGAGAAGAGTTAACAGATAGAGACAATTTTGGTAACGTCTAACTGAATACCAGGAAATGTAGCACAAGGCTTTTGAACTGGAGAGAAGTGAAAAATACAATCAAAACAAAGGACATACAGAGATTCATTGATTAGAGTCTTATAAATGAGGGTGATCTGAGAGGACTGGGGAGCGCTGATATATAGGCAGGAAGTGAGAGGACATGGGAAGCAATCTTTCCAAGAGAACAGAACTCTGTCTCCCAGTTGACTTGTGCTGATAAAGGGAAGACACGGGCAGAGAGACACAGACTCCCTCTCTTCCAGGTAACACACACAGGAGCCAGTGCAAAGTGGTCACATGTGCAGCAGATAGGCTCCCACTGGGGAAATGGCGGCGAGTCTTGAAAGGTGATGAGGCTGCAAAGGGTTATGTTTTTCTTCAGACTTTATGAAGCTACTACTACTTAGTGCTACAATGGACAAAAGAGGACTATAATCCATCTGTGAGATCTCTCTCTCTTTCTCTTTCATTCTTACAGAACAAAAAGTGAAAGCACAGTCTTACTCCCTGACTGATTCCTGAATGTCTGTTTTACACACTTACAAAC
>PVIC010034370.1:0-19618 GCA_004025085.1 Thryonomys swinderianus
GATTGCTGGTGGGTGTGAATCACCACGCCCAGTATTGTACTTAGTTACTGGAATCGAACCAGGGACCTTACGCCTGCTAGGCAGGAGCTGGAACCACTGAACTAAATCTCCGGCCCTCCAATCTCACTTTTAATAGTTCACAAGCTCTCCTGAATATTTACCCCCTGCTCAATTTCTGAACACAGCTTAACTTTTGATGCGATTCAAATTCAAATAGAAATGGAAAGGTAAGGACTTAAAAGCAACCATGATGACAATTGTTATGGTTTATGTCTAGATGTGCCCCTAAAGTCTGGTATGATCATGGGTGGGACCTTTGGAGAGTGACTGGATTTGGGGGTGCTAGAGCTGACTTGCACTGGGACATGGTCTGAGCAGAAGAGGCAGGTCACCTCTCCTCCTTGAAAGTGGGTATCAGCTATTGTGCTTTGTGAGAGGGACGGGACTAAAACAGAAGCCTGTGTCTACCTTCTTTCTTTGCGCCCCATTGGCTTGATGTGTATCCAAGCCAACAACCTTCAAGTGGCTATGCTTGGCCTCTGGGTAAGCCCAGCACACTGGGCGCATGGGGCAGAAGGATCCTCCGGTTCTAGCCCAGGCTGAGCAACTTAGTGACTTGGTGAGACCCTGTTCCAAAAAGATGAAAAATAAAATAAGAGGAAAAGAAGTGAATCAGTGTGGAGATTGCTAAAAGCAAAACAAAGGAGAGACAAAAGAAAATCCCTATAACCAGAAATCCCATTTGGCCCAGCTGTTCCCCTTCTAGGTGTCATTCCCAAAGAGTTAAAGACATCATAGTGCAGTAATCCACATAATGCTGTGTTTATAGTAGCACCAGTGCCATGCCCTCTGTGCCCATCAACAGATGAATGGATTAGGAAAATGTGGAGCATTTACACAAAGAAGTACTCCTTGGCCATAAAAGGGAATAAATCTGAGTTATTTGCAAGAAAATAGATGAATCTTAAAAACATTGCAATACACAAAGTAAGTCAGTCACAAAGAATTAAAAATTGCATCGCTTCTCTAATAGGAGAGAACCAAAAATAAATAAGTTAAAGAGTGAAAGAAAAGGCCCATGTTAACAGCCAGGCAAGATCTAAAGAGATAGAAAAGTGTTTGGAAAAGGAAAGAAAGGGGAAAAGAAGGAGTAAAAAGGATCAAGGTATCATATGCATGTGTACCAGTCCCCTAAGCTGAATGTAATCACTACATTTCTCAAACATATACCAAAAAAATTGTTTGAAAAACAGCTAACTGTGGTGGCATATGCCTATTAATTCCAGTAGTGTGTGAAGCAGAGCCAGAGCATCACTAGTACCTCCCTCTGGTAGTTAGTAACTTACAGTGATCCTCTTTGGAAATACAAACTGGAAAAAGAGATGTAGCTCAGTGAGAATGGCCCAGTACTAAGTGTGAGGAGAAAGTGTGGGTCTGGGCGCAAAGAAAAATAAAGTTAAGAACTTTTAAGAAATGTAGAACAAGGACAGGAATTTACTTCAGTGGTATTGCACATGTGTTGGAAGCACAAGGGCCCAAGTTCAAAACCCAGTACCATAACAAACAAAATAGAAATGTAGAAAACGTAGTAAAGATTGTATATATCAGTGTTATCAAAGACAAACCCACTTTTACAGGGAAATGCATGAATTTCCAAAATACATGATAAACAGAGGTTAACAATATCTTCATGTTAGCAGCTGGTTGATCAAATGAATTGAAGAAAACCTCTTAGGATTCAGATACCTTTGGATTTCAGAGTTGCAGAATATTAGACTTGAAGAACCTACAATTTTCTTATTTTAAAGAGAAAAAGAAGTGACAAGAACCTATACAAGTTTAAATATAAAGACATGTATACATTGTAGCAGATTTCTGAAAGTTTGTGGTTCAGTTATTGCATTTCAATTTTTGTTTTTTCAGAATTTCTGCAAAACGGCTATGTAATTTCCGAAATTTAGCTTTGAATTCATGAAAACAATTTTTATAATACGCTCATTTTAGATTAACAAGTATAATCAAATAATGGCTGACCAAGTTTGTGGTTTGAAGGGGAATTAAACAAAACAGAATAGAGATGGGCTAGTGTCTGTCAATACTTCTATTTTTGAGAGAAAACAGTTGGTTGTAGATGGGTAGAAGGTAAGAATTGTATCATAAAATGTTTCAGACATATATTTAAAGTATATTACTAAAAATACTCTATATAGCTTACTTAAGATAGTATATTCCTATTATACCAGAAGCCATTCATAATGCCATTCGGACGGTTTATATGAGGGAGCCATGTAGAAAGGAACATTACAGTAAAATCATTAGGTCTGAGGTAGGATAGTGCGATTAAGCCCCAACTGACTTTTGTTTAATCAGATACCTGTTAATAAGAAAATTGAAGTATATGTCATTCTAGTGAAAAAGATGTTAGACCTTTCTTTGTGTGATGTTGAAATCATTACTTCCAGTGTCTCAAAATACACATTTACTTTCTCCATATGGTTTTCTTTCTGTTTATTTCACTGTGGTTTTCCTACATAATATTGTCTCTCTAAAAATTTGATTTTTTTTTTTTTGCTCAGAGTACTTTTGCCTTCTTGATGAAGAAAAAGAACTTCTGAGTACACAAAGTCATTTGCATACATCTACAGGTAAAGGAGTTCTGGCATGTTGTCCTCCTATCCCTGTTCCCAGCAAATACGAACTCTATTGCTACAGTGTTCATCACTTAGTAAGCCTTTGTCTTTATTTCATTAATACCAACACCGTCTCCCTCAAATTTCAGACCTTTTGCAGAAAGAAAATGGTGACCATAAGTCAGACAACACCAGCAGCAACAACAAACCCAGTATGTTTCCCACCCGTGTGCCATTGCTTCACCTACATCACTATTATTTCATCGTCCTCACAACTCTACTTGGATGTACCTTGAGAACATAATGTTGAGCGCAATAAAGCAGACCCACAAGCTTAAATACCGCACAGTCTGTCTTACATCAGAAACCCAAAGTATAAATTCAAGAGCAAAATACAAGATAGACAGTAGGAAACAGGAAGATGGGTCTTCTACAAATGAGAACAGAACCAACAGAAGACAGGAGAAGAAAGAGATGCAAACAGAGTTAAAGCGTGTTACGCACGTGTACCAGCTCTCCGTGGTGAAGGTCATCAGTATGTACTGCACACATGGGCTAATAAAAATTAAAATTAAAAACTGAGCAGGTCACGGTTGTGCTCCCTCTTCCTTTCTCTAGAATGGCAGCCCGTCCCTTTTGTCTTGGTGCAAGTTTGCAGCACACGGTGTTCTCATTCCTCATGTGGAGTAGGGACACCAGCACAGCACATCTTCGCTCCTTCTCTCACCCATTTCTGGCTCATCTCTCCTTCTCATCATGCCCATGCCATGTGAAAAGCTCTCTCACTTCTTCCTATCACCTTTTATTTTGCCTTTCACTTATGATCCAGGCTCCTCATCAAAGAGAAACCATGTGGCATTTAATCAGGGTTTTTTGTGCATCAGACTATCTCCTTCCCTTCTTATCCTATAAAGAGCTCATCTGCAGAGCCATCTCTGTGTTTCCCTCAGCAGTGAGTGATTGGTAGGATGCTCGACTCAGTCTTGCGAGGAAGAAGTCACTGTCTCCAAATACTCCCCGCCAGTCTCTGACAGCGAGCCCATCTGACCACTCTGGGTCTGCACAGTGTAGAGTTGGCTGAGAAGTTGAATCAGAGCTCAGTAGTGCTTCATTTGCTCTGTGGTCCCCACACACCCAGCCTAATAATTGTTTTTTAGCTTCCAATAGTCCCTGATCTACAATTGAGGGCTCTTGATACCCATCATTTTTGGGTCTCCCTATTAGACTGGGGTATTCTGGGACCAAATGAAATTAGAAAGGCTTCGAAAGCAGCATCTCTGAAATATTATCATGCCCTGTTGCAGCCCGCATTTCTGTCTCTTTGGCCAGAATGTTCCAGCAACTCCAAGTAGTGTCCAGATGTTTGGAGACATTTGATTAGCAGGAGTTGTCCCTCAGAAAGTGCAAGAGATTTATTTTGAGATATGTGCTGTTACTCAGGCTGCTGCTATAAAGCTGTAGGTTGTTCTTTCCTTTTCGCCGTAGGAGTACTTTATAATTTCAGTAAGATTCTCCCCATATGAAATAATGTGCTTTAATGTAGATTTCCTGCAGCAGTCCACAAATATGTCTCTGTGGTATTTCATGTTTCAACCAATTCAACGTATTCATATCACTTTTAAATTCATTTTTACTTACATTTTTATAATGTTCACCCTGACTTGTAATTTTAGCCTTGCACAGATTTTTTTTTTTTGGTCATGTTTTAAATCTTAAAGCCATAGAAGTCTCAAGGATAAGTCAAAAAATTATTTTTTTGGACTCCCATTTCAATATGGAATGAGAGCCTCAGACCATAAAACATTAAATAGAAATGGAAATCTTCTTAAATGTTACTATAATTAGCTTGTTTTAAAAAATAGAGCAGACTGCTTTTTGCTAACTTACATGAGACCTAAGTAGAGGTAGCACAATATCCTTATTTGGCTACCAGATACATGTATGGTATAAATGAGATTTTATACCCCTGGACTGATTCTTTTAGGTTAAGCTTTTTAATTCTAGTTCCAATTTCAATAAACTTTATTGGCATAGCAAGGGACACAGGCATGGCTCAAATCCATAAATTATATTTGTGACTTTGGGGCAAGTTTCACAGAGGAAATGGGATTTTTTTTCCCCTGCATCTTCATTTTCTATTAAGTAAGGAAAATGGAAAAGAATATCTTAGTTTTAGAAACGCAGTGCAAAAGGGGAAGAAAAAATGGCCTTCACAGTGTGGGCGCTTTCTGAAATGAGCCATGAGCGGAGCAAATATTTTTAAGGAAATAAAAGAAATAACAATTCAGTATTTTTTTTTCAAAATAAAATGTGCATCTAGGGGAACATCTGAGTTTTGTGGCATTTGAACAACTTCGTAATCCTTCTTCAGAAAAAGAAAGTATGCCTATGTATTCAAAATTATGTCCAGAATACTATATTTAACATGGTCAAAGAAATCACAACAAATTATAACAAATTTTGTAAAAGCTAACAAGTAAACATCATAAAGTGGGAAAAACACCATCTTACTTCATCAGTTAATTCCCCCTATATCGCTACATGTTTTCCTCATCATTTTTGCTGTGTGTTTTTTTGTGGAGGAGCAGTACCCCAGATTAAATCAGGGGCCTTCTCACTGACCTAGAGTGCTCACTCTCTAACTCATTTAATTTTGCACAGCATCTTCCTAAATCACCCATTTGCCCTGGGTTCAACATCTAGTCCTCCTGTCTCTAGCTCCTAGATTCTTACAAGGAGCTTACAAGGCAGACACCATCCTGCCTGGTCTGGGTTGCACAATTTTGAGCACCTCTTCATATGACAATTTCTATAATATTTTCTATAGTTCTAATGAGGAGGTAATTGATTTTTAGCATAATAGATCAACATATCTTTTAAATTAACCAGAGCTTAGAAGATTTTCTTTCACATTCACAATTCATATTTGCTAACAGACTCAGACTTTCCTCTATGCTGAGATATATCAAACACATGACTTCGAGAGCAGACATGAATTTCACAGTACTGCTGAAGATTAGTTCCCTATAAGCATTTGAGCTCTATAAATTCCATTTTACATAATTCCCACAAAAATAGGGAAAATACACTATGTTTACAATTTTAGATGTTACACCATCCTGTTTCTGACATGTAAGGACACGTTTTGAGCAATCATCCCTCCCTGAAGAGCACACCATGGTTAGCATTTGGAAAAATGATGTCAGACCAGCTTCTTGTTTCCAGTGTACTCTTTCCATTGTCCGCACATGTCCAGCGTCTGACTGTGCGGCTGGTTCGCAGTGTGGTCTCTGGCCACGTCTTCAGGTGTGACTGACAGGTCAGCACAAAGTGTTCTGGGAGCCAGGTCCGCACCCCACAGTCAGCAATCACATAGTTCTACCTGAGAGTGTCTGTAAACCACAAAAATGTCTTCCACAGCCAGGCGTGGTGGCTCACGCCTGTAATCCCAGCACTCAGAGGGCAGAGATAGGAGGATTGCTGAGTTCGAGGCTTGCCTGGGCTACATAGTGAGCTCAGGGCCAGCCTGAACTACACAAAGGAAGAGCCTGACTCAAAAAAAAAAAAAAAAAAGAACAGAAAAGTTAAAAAAAAAATGTCTCCCGCAAGGCCAAGGTTTCTCAGTGTTGGCACTGCAGACAGTTAGGGTGGGATAAACCAAAGTCAGGGAGGAGAACTTTGGGAATTGCAAGACATTCCACAGCCTTCTTCTCTACCCATTAGGTAGCAGTAGGATCCTCAAACCTTATTTCAAGGTGTTATATGCAAAAATATGGGGGTGTAATACCACCCTCAATTGAAAGCTACTAAAATAGAATAATCTCGTTATAGAACCAGTTCATTCATTTCTTAGTATAAAATCCAGGGATTACTCTAATAGCAAATTTTTTTTTTTTTTTTTTTTTTTTTGCTTTTTGAGACAGGGTCTTGCTTTGTAGTTCAGGCTGGCCCTGAGCTCACTATGGTGCCCAGGCAAGCCGCCGCAGACTCAGCAATCCTCCTGTCTCTGCCTCCCGAGTGCTGGGATTACAGGCGTGAGCCACCACGTCCGGCATTGTGGTATTGCGGTGTTGATTGTTGGTGGGCGTGTCTCCACACCCAGCATTATATGTGGTTACCGGGGATCAAACTCAGGACCTTGCGCTTACAAGGCAGGCGCCGGAACCACTGAGCTAACCCTCTAGCCCCTCTAATAGCAAAATTTGACACATGGTAAATTGAAAAAGAATGAAACGTAACCATGTATGTTGCAACTTCACAGAATGCTTTGAGTCCAGAGAAAGGTATCATTAAGGGCCACACAAAGCTTTCCAAGGGATATATTCAAAGGTTTAGGGGGTTCATTGATCTGATTCCATAATCAATCATTGAAGCCATAAAAAAAAAGGTTCAGAATTGGTATTTTCTTTTCCTTCTGTTTCTTAAAGGTACTCTGAAGTTAGATATAAAGTTTCTAGTAGGCAGCGGTCATTTAAATTGGTGCAAACAGGAAAGAACTTAGCTCAGCAAATGGTCTTCTCTGTCATTAGAGGACTGTGGGTGATTGTCTTATCTGTTCAAGGCATCGTATGTGCGGCACCCATGGGGCCAGACCAACTTTTTTTCTCCTTCAGCTCTTCAGTAAAGTCCACTAGCTGTAAAGTCATTCACTTCAAGTTTGCTGGTCTAGGCAACTCTAGATAAACAATAAAAGTTCAGAGTCATTGTCAAATTCCAAGTCATCTGCTCTAGTCAGCGACACTGAAGATGCAAGCTCTTACTTAGTTAATGAGCAAAGCCTCTTAGATGAGTGATAATTGGGCTGTGTGAAATAGGCAGGGATGGATTCTGGCCAGTGGCTGTAACCCATCCTGGACTGAGAAAAGTGTTTTGTGTAATGTTAGATCCACCTCCCCCACTGCATGAAATGAAAATAGACTCTTGTTCTAAACCCTACACACATTTCCAGCACACCAATTTTCGCAAAGCTTAATCTGCTAGTTAAAAAGGAAGAAAAAAAGAGTTTGATGATTCTTGTGTAAAAGCCAAGAATATATTTTGTGTTCTACAGTGTTACATTTTAAGGAATTAAGATCCTCCTATAATCTGTTACCTTTCTAACATTAATTAGATACTAGTATTAGATTACAAATAAGGAAACTGGGGCTCAGTCAGTAAAGAAAAATAATCCTTTGTGAGAGTTGCAGATTTATTTCTGGCTCAGTTACCCATCTTAAACATTGCAGTTAGATGTAGACATTGGTCCTCAGATAATACCCAATGCCCTCAATCTACAATAATCCAAACTATGGAGATGAATCTGAATAAGGCCTAAAAATCTAAGCGATTATTTTCCATTGTCTCATAGTCTCTGTGCTTTTGACTGGGAACAGGGAAACTCCTCAAAGCTCACCTCACCCACTTCTTACTTAAAAACTATATACACCGAAATTAAACAAGATTTGCTTTATAAGAGAGATTATCTCTATCAAATAGGATTTAAAACTAATCATTAAATTGTATTAAACATTTATTTCCTGCAATATGGTGTTTCTTAAACATAACTGACAAGGAAGGGTTTTTTTTTTTTCTTTCATGGAACTTTATCTTTCTGGATAGTAGCATTATTTGGGGTTAGTTTGTAAAATGTTAGTATACTTGTGAAAATATGAGGTTTGGTACCTGAAAGCTTTATGTTCAAATTTTGACTCTGATCTTTACTAGCAAAGTGGATGGAATAAAGTCATGAATTTCTCCAGCCCTCCAAAATCTTATCTCTAAAACTGGGATCAAAATACCTACCACAAAGTTTATTATTATGAGGTTTAAAGTTAACACATTGAGATTTACCTTGAAAAGTGCTAAGTTCAGGGTTTTTTTTGTTTGTTTGTTTGTTTGGTTTTTTTTTTGAGACAGGGTCTCTCTTTGTAGTTTAGGCTGGCCCTCAGCTCACTATGTAGCCCAGGCAAGCCTCAAACTCAGCAATCCTCCTGCCTCTGCGTCCCGAGTGCTGGGATTACAGGCATGAGCCACCACACCCGGCACTATAGTATGTGGCATTGATTGCTGGTGGGCATGAGTCACCACGCCCAGCATTGTATGTGGTTACCAGGATCAAACCCAGGACCTTGTGCTTGCAAGGCAGGCGCTGGAACCACTGAGCTAAATCTCCAGCCCTAAATTCAGGTTTTTATTAACATTTGGGTGTCATCTCTGAAAGAATATGAAGAAGGCATTAATTCAAAGTCAATGGGATGAAATTTATATTGACATAATTATGTGAGCTTTGACTTAATATATGTTGATTGACTTTGTGCAGAAAATGAAATCGGCCTAAATGTATTGAATCTGGTGAAATACTCAGTAGTTATTTATGTGGAAAGCTCTTGGCTCTAGAAGAAGCAAACACAAGCTTTTTATAATTGGGAGTAAACTGTCAGTAATTTAGTATAGTCTTACCCACACAACTGACTTCTCAGTAAAGCTTTAGACCAGCTAGTAACCCTGAGAGTGTCTGAGTGGGTAGAAATTATGATGTTTTATGGTGCTATTCTTCCTGAGTTTGCCATAATATACATGAATTATTTTTGTAATAAAGAAAAAAGTTATTTTTACAACTAAAACAATGGAATCTGGAGTTCTTGAATGCCAAGGCCAGGAAGTGCTTATGCACTTAGAGGAGGAGACTGTGTCAGTTTAGCGCTATAAACAGCCAAGTTATCTTAAATGTAAAAATAATTACAGTCTTTAGAACTAAAGGAAATCTTAAGGATCATCTTTTCTCATATGAAAAAGGAGGGCCCTGGTTGTTTAGGGTACCTGCAGGCAGTATGTTGAGCACAGAACTGGATCCCTTATGCTTTTCAGTGTCTGTGGATAAAAACAAAGCAGACTTGAGTGAGGAGGCCAGGGAGTCAATTACAAGGAATGTTGATGCTGAGTTCCAGGGTTCTAATTCTTTTCAGTGTATCTTACTGATCTGATTCCAACTGAATTATTTCTTTGCCTCTTAAGACAACTTCTCAATGGCAAGAAATTTGACATCTTAAATCTTGCCAGTGTCTTTCCCTCCTTGGGTACTTTCTCCCCAATACTGACTCTCCCCTGTCCTCTGCTCACAGAGTCTCATGCATTTTGAGCAGATGGAAAATCTTATGACAATTTTTGTTCAAACCCTTCCCTTACAGAGTGCCCATCATTCCATTTTTTTCCCTCTCCTTCTCTACCTCTGCCCAACTCAAACTTGAACTTCAAGCTCTACCTCCAAGCTCTGCCCTTCTCTGAAACCTCCACCCAATGCCCAAGGCAGCGTGGCTGGTTTCTCCACAGAATTATCATTTATTAAAATTAGACTTGTGGTTTTTTTTTCTTTCTCAAACTGGTAAATAAACCAGAAAAGTCTTACTCCTTTTTGTACTAACATAAACTAGGATTATAAATAGTAACTAACTGAGTGAATAGTGCAAATAGTAGCTAACAGTAAATTAGCCTTCCCTGGCTTGTTCCTTTTAGCTATATGCGTAGAGAGATGTGATGTAGCAAGACAATTTTAGCTGAGAAGTGACTGACTGAGAGAGAAGTGATTCTCTCTGTCCTTATAAGATCATAAGATAAGACATAAGGATATTGGAATTTTAGACGGTGTCTCTTACTTTGAAATGGATAGGCAAACAGGTCGTCTTGGGTTGGAGACTGGTCTATACCTGAGGTAAGGAGACCAGAACGGTGTGGTACGAGGTCCTAGTGAGACAGCAAGAGCAAGATGTTAGGAAGTCCTGGAAGAAGGGCACTGTTGGTGCAGAGAGGGAGCCGTGAACCAGTAACAGTCATCCACGGCAGTGACGGACAACAAGGGACTGGAGGGTGGCTCTCCGCGAAGGTCTGTGTGCTAAGCTGCTCTTTCATTCCCTTAAACACAGCATCTTCAGCGCTCAGTATTGGAATAGATTTCATCCTCCAGCTTCACATTTTGGTAGCAGAAACTGACAACACAAATCCCAAATTGTCCCCATTAGAAGCGAGAGAAGCAGATGGGATGAGAACAAGCACAGTGAAGATATTTGTCACCTACCCTTGCTGGAAAATGACAGAAATCAATTGCCTCTTCATCTGTGTTTCCACAGCAGGTCGTTTGTACCTCCTGGTGCCTACCCCTTTTACAATTATTCCTAATTATTTTTCTTACACATCATTCTTTTTGTCCCTCCACACTCACCGTTCAAGATAGCTTTAGGCTTCAGGATGATGGGACTTGCGTATGGCTGACCTCCTTAGTGTGGCTGCTGCAGAGCACTCTGTTTAGGAAGGGAGGAGGGGAAGACACAAAGAGCTGCTGCTGTAACACAGAGGGGAGATGCTGCTCAGCGGTGTGAGTGGGAAGGGGTGTCCTCCGTGGGATGAGCTATAGTGCAGAAAGTGGAAGTTGAGGGTTAAGGAAGAGGAGACTCTACATGAGACCAATTGCAATGCCTGGCATCAAATGCACTCATATTTTCTGTAAAAATGGCTGGAAAAATTTGCAGAATCTGGCATTTCAATTTGTATTACAGTAGTTAGGGCCAACCTGTCAATTTATTCCACTGCTAAATAATTCATCCATCCCCAGGGCTCTTTAGTAAACTGATCAGCTGCCACCTCACTACTGGATGAAATAGCTCTGTGATGGGTCTTGTCACTTACCAACTCGGGTGTCGTTTTTCTTTGGGAAATCATACCTTTCAATCTGAAACACATAATTGCTTTTTAATAAAGAGGTAGGTTGCAATAATTTAGAAGCATTTCAAATATCTTACCTAGTCTCCTTAAACATATCCATTAACTATGATTTATAGATTCTGTACCAAGGTTTATCCTTCAGAATTTTCTTAAGAATTTTCAGGACTTACTATGTCATCTTCCACGTCTCATAAGAACTCAAAAATAGCTCAGAGAAAATCATGAGGAGTAGATAGAATCTTAAAACCTAGTTGAATTTTTTGATATCAAGGTGAATTATTCTAGATGATATTTGAACCAGTAGTCTTCATGACACAGAATCGCGCTTCCTTCTGGCTTTCTCTGGTAAGTGGTTAGTCAGGCCTTACCTGACCGGTAGCTCATAAACCAGGCCAAGGAATCTTTGTTTAACTTCTGATAAGGCATTGTTCCTTTCTGTGTGTTTGCATTTTTTTTTAACCCAAAAGGACTTAAGAAACAGAAAAACAGAATCTCTGCATTTCTCTTAGGAATCTATAAAACTAAAGTCTCCATGCTCACACAGGAGTTTTGGGTCTTGATTGGTAGGCTTGGCTCTTAAAATTAGTGCCTGAAAGTACAAATTAAAAAATCAAATGAGGCTGAGAATTTAGCTCAAGTGGTACCTTGGAAGCACAAGGGCCCAAGTTCGATCCCCAGTACCACACACACACACACACACACACAAAATCTAATGAAAGAAAACCCAGGGTGGAATAAGAAGACTACTGAAAATTTAGTATCTAACCATGTAAACCAATAAGAGGCACATGATTACTGTAACTGCAAATTTAGCTCTGAGTTTCCTAGCAGCCAAAGTAGAAAAGGAAATCCAGATGGTTATACCATTACTCATAAAATATAAATACACATGGTTCAGAAAAAAAATGAATCATTCATTATACATTCTTTTCTTTTCCTGAATCAAAATTTTCCTTTTTACATACTTACACTGACTCTAACCCTGATTTGGGAAACAAAATGCAATAAAAGTCTCAATCTTTTCTATATTTTTCACATAGTAAAATACTAATTTTAATGAGAGTTATTCTTTCTGGACCACCTATATGTTTTACTTATTTATTATCCCTCTCTCTTCACAAAAAGATAAAGACAGGGCACAGGAAGGAGTCTGGGCTTTTGGATCCCTGTTGTATAAGCAGCATCTCTATGGAACAGAGAAATGATGTGTGTCAGTGACAGAAAAGGAGAAATCAGGTTGGAGCGGGCTGGCAGAAGAGAAGCGGCAGTGAAGCCAACACGAATTTTAAAGTTGGTAAGCACTGATTTGGAACCCAGGGCCATCACGTGGTCCTGATCTGTTTGCTCAGGCATTTTACCTTGTAGTTTTCCCTCCTGGCAGGTGTGGTATCCGGGAAAGGGGAAGCCACCAACCCTGAGCTCGGAGGTGATTTGAATTATACTAAATGGCCTCAGTGTGCAGGCTATCCTTTCCCAAGATGCCTGGGAGTGAGACTCAGTATCCCCATGACTCCATTCAGTACAAACATCACAGGCTGGGAGATGACTCCGGGTGAGAGGGGTGGTGCTAGTTACTCAGGTGCACAGAAGAAGACATTTCACTATCCATCACTACACATTGCTATACATGGTATACATCACTATACATTGCTATACTTCTTGAGCAGTGTTAGAGCTATGAAACAAGAAAGATGCTTGAGTAGAATAAGGGAAAAAACAGATTTCCGTGTGCTGCATCAGAATGATACTTGTAAATTATTCACATGGCCCCAACTTATATTGTTATTAAATGTTGTTTCTTCCTTCCTCCCTCTCTTTCTTTCTCTCTCCCTCCCCCTTATTCCCTCTCTTTCTGTGAAATGAGATCTTATTTATGAAATAAAATAATGAAATAAGATCTAGTTATGTTGCCTAGACTGGTGTCAAACTCCTTGGTTCAAAGGATCTTACAACCTTGGCCTCTTCAGTAGCTATGACAACTGTTCTGCTATTCCTGTGTGTGTGTGTGTGTGTGTGTGTGTGTGTTACTAGGGATCAGACCCAGAGGTCTTCTGCCATGGAGCTGTGACCCCAGCCCTTGTTTGTTTTGAGATAGGTTCTATCTAATCTTCTCAGGCAGGACTTGAATTCCTGATCTTCTTCCCTTGGGATTCTGAAATGCCGGAGTTGTAGGTGTTGGAGGCAATGACCCTGACCATCAGGATTCACAGCCCAGTTTCATAATGAGCTCCAGTGTGAGCAGACAGCATGACATGGGCTGTCGGGTCTGTGGTTCACAGAGGATACAGTCCCAAGTTTTCAGTAGCTTATATCTATCTATAGGAAACAATGCATCTATAGCTCTGACAGAAAATACACTGGCTTTACAGTACGCATAGTCTTCTAGTTAACGACTGATAAAGTTTTCATCACTTTGGTCCTCTGAAGAGATAATATATTTTGCTAGATCAATGTATGATAATTAATGTGTAGCAAAGGAGGTATAACAGGATGTTAAGAATTGTTCTGACTATGGTTGTGGAGAAAACGGTAAGAATATGAATGGCATTTTATAAATTTGTTATTATGATTTACCTTCATCTGGTAATGCAATATGTTCTGCCAAGGTAGTATTTTAAATAGTCCATTTTTACAGGTAGAGTCTGTGACACCAAAGTGCATGGATTTGCACTTTAGCTCTAACCCCTTAAGTAAATGGGGGAACGTATCTGAGCACCAGTTTTGTCATCTATCATACGGGTATTGTCTTTACAGGAGCAGTTGTTATGATCCATGTGTACAGTGGTCACAAACCCAGCTGGTCACGAACAGAAGTGTTTTGAGCTGAGGCATCACTGCATCAGTTTCCTTTGCTGCTGCAACCAGTGGTACAATCTGATGCCTCACAACTATGCAACTTTACCGTAGCCTGGGAGGTCAGCAGTCTGACTCAGGTTTCCTGGACTCCAGCCAAGGAGAAAGGGGGGCTCTGCTCCACTCTGGGCTCTCCTGGGCTTTGGGAGAGAATCTCTTCTCTTCCCCACCTTCTGGAAGCCACTTGCATCCTTGCACCTGCAGCCCTCTCCATTTCCAAAGTTAGCGGGTAATGTTTTCTCTTCTTCACAATGTCTGCCTTATAGCTCATACCTTCTCTAGTCAGCCTCTGTCTCTGTCTCTCCCTTTCCCTCTCCCATCCCCCCCCCCTCTTTCTCTCTCTCTGATTGCCAGGAGCCTACCTGGATAGTCCAGCATGGAACTGACATCAAAAGGTCCTTAATATCTTTATAGTATCTGCAAAGCACCTTGCCTTGATGGTAAAATACTTCCGGGGATGAACTTACAAAGTGCCATATTGTGTCATTACTGTCTGACACCCCAGGAGTTTTATAAAGAAACTAACATTATTACTTCTTGGGTGTCTTCTCACTGCCCACTAAACCTCTCTGATGTTCACATAAAGTAGGTAAATGGTCATTTAACATCATGTAGAAACTGAAATAAAACTGGGTTTGACTAACTCAGCTTCTGATACTTTTCCCAGGCTATTTTAACATCTTGTTCTCAATTTTCTGCTATGATCGGTGGACAATTAGCTTCTATCATCTATAATTGTCAACAAGTAAAAAAGCTTATTGATTGTTTCATTCTGGCCCCAAGGAAGGTGCATGTGATTTTCATGTTCTGCTGTGTTCTGTGGCTATGTCTTAATGAATTCTTCTCTGGGCTTATTTAGTTTGAGACACTTGTGACACATTACACGCATATAATCTGATGTAATGAGAGATCTGTTACGTATTTTATGGTTCATTCCACAGAGCTTCTTCAGCGATTTCAAAAAGCCCTCAATGCACTGAAAACTTACGTCCAGGAAAGACAAGCACCATGATCAGCGAGAGGCACACTGTGGTTTGTTACCAAGGGGAGCTGTGACCAGGAACCTCTTCAAGGAGAAAGTTCCAGAACAGGATTGTTGACTTCAAGATGTAGCTTGAGGCTGCATTCTCCTAAAGCTTTCCTTCAACTGTACTTCTCCATGACTTAGTGTTTGAGTTTTTGTCTGTCCCTTCACATTTAAGGTATACAAACTCTCACATACAAGCACGTGCATGCACACACACACACACACACACACACACACACACACACACACACTCATTTATATTTCTCCTGCCAAAAGCAATTTGTTGTCTCATTTTTTTCTTGCCTGTTAAACTCCAGCATAAGCTACTAGTTATCCCCCATAGGATAACTAGCACCATGTTGTGTGTTTAATAAATGCTTGCAAATGACAAAATGAATTCTTTCCTTTGGTTAAAGAGGAGTCTGGCCCAGAAATGAGCCCTTGCATTTATGTGTAGTTTTCAGTGGCTCATTTTCTTGTCAGACTTCTACCAGTTATGAATACTGGGCAGCACCAGCAGCATTAAGGGAGGATTTTTATTGGAGAACATTTGGAGGATTAGAAAACTCTCCAGAGCTTTGGAAGCCCTCATTTCATCTTCAGACTTCTGTTTCTTTCTGTCTCAAAACCAGCATCGATAGAGAAAGGAGACAAGATCTACAGGGTTCCTCATGAGAGGACACTTCCCAACCACCTGCAGAAGTATGTGGGAGAAAGAAAGGAGCATACTATTATAGAATTTCTTAGCCATGCTAATTCTCATTGGCTATGACTTTGCACAGAAGCTCTTAACCCACAAAAATACGTTATTTAACACATGATGTGTTTAATTAGTTTTAAATTACTCCCCTTCATGGCTTTTCTAAAACAAAAGAAGACAAAATCTTGGGATAAGGGAAACATTCCAACCAAAAGAATTCAGACAGGATTCAATAGAATGTTATAGAACTGGTCCCTTTTATACTATTTTTCTATACTGACGTGAGAAAAACAGAATTCTTCTGGGGTATGGAATATAGTTAGTGGTATAAGAGAGAATAAAGCATGATTTAGTGTCCCCAAAAGGTAATTCTTCAAGCACATACTAGGTCACTATAAGGCCAACCATTTTTCCCCTCAAAATTTAATCTTTTATTAACATCATTGGACTAAGCTTTTAGAAAGCAGAGGAAGACTCTCCAGGGGGGATGTACCAGCTCCAAAATGAATGCCACCACCCCATTCCTCCACCTCCATCCAATTCTCACGTTTATGATTGACTTCCTTTTTGACCCAGGCTTGTTAATTAAATCCAGTTGTAGGCAAATTGCTCTTCCAAATTGGCAACACTATGTTCTCAAGCTGCTTGCATTTTTCCTCTTCCCCTGATAAAACTTTTGGAGCATGCAATTTCTTGACTCTTTTCTCTGAACTAATCCCAAGTTACAAATAGTTTAAAGAGTTCAAGGAACTCACAGAATAACTCTGCTTGGCAGTATAGTCCATTGTTTACCAGCTGATCCCACAAGGCCTAAGAACACAGCTTCCTCCAAGAGTTGGCCCTGTGGATGTCTCTGCTTATCTAGTTCCTGGGGACTGTTGGGTTAAGATCTGCATAGCAGCTGGCCAGTTGTGGCCAAACCTTTCTCCAGGTGCTTCCACTTATTCTCTTTTCTCTCTCTTTCCTGGCAGACGAATAGATACAGTGGGCCTTTAAGAAGCCACAGTAACGCTGATGACACAGATGACACAGGTGACCCAAATGACACAGATAACACAGACCAATCATACATTGCTAAATGCTACTTCTGCCCTTGTCTCCAATCACACCCCGCTGCGAGCACTGCTCCCGCCCTCTCATCCAATCACATCCCAAGCTACCCTATATAAATGGCTGTAACTTCCATAATAAATGGGGAAGCTTCTCAACTGACTGGGAGTCTGAGAGTTGTGACTCTGTGTGCCCACTCACCCTCCCAAGGTCATTGGACAATGGAGATGTACAGTAACTGGCTTGACTGAACGACAACTGGTGCCCAATCATGGGGCACACATGCCCCCCCCCCCCCCGCATGACCTCATGGGACAACAATGACCGACATAGACAATAACTGGCGCCCCTGGCCTGGGTAGTCCACATCAATGGGTGAGTCCATTTTCACCTATCAGGCCCCAACCTCACCTATCAGGTGGCAGTCAACCCTCCTCTATCAGGCCCTAGCATTGCCCATCAGGCAATGGCTTGCCCCTCAATCTTAGCCTACAAGGCCCTAGTGTTGTTCATCAGCCAACAGCTTACCTTCCCCTCAACCTTTGCCTAACTGGCCCTGGCCCTTCCTAAAAGGATGCAGCCAACCTATGCCCATTAGGCTCCACAGTCGCTTATCAGGCAACTGCTTCCCCCAGCTCCTCACACCTTCCCCTCATGTTCTGCCTTGCCTTCCATAACCCCTCCATTCATAACTTATTTGGTTTGCTCGCTGCTCTCTTTGTTGCTGGGATCCTCTGCACCACAATCACCCCCCCACCACGCTGCTCTGGTACACCGCCATCTTGGGGTCATGTCCCCCACGATGATATACTGCCATCTTCCCCTCAGGCTCCCATGTCAGTGCCGCCATCTTGGGATCACAAGTCCCACAGCGATATGCCATCACTTTACCCTCTGGTTCCTGCACAGGTTCAACCTTCTGCTACCTCCCCACCAGATAAATTTGCACTTGCCCTTTTCACCATCAACTTCCTTTCCTTTGATGATCAAGGTCTTTCCCCATCACAGCGACATTGACAACCATTCAATACAACTCCATCAGCCCCCCTCATCTTACAGCATGATCCCTGCACCAACCTTACCCATGGCTCAGCTCCACTTTTAACCATAGGGAAGGGATATGCCAGTGTTTTTTCACATGACTTGCCTCAATCCATCTGGATCCCATCAAAAAACGTCAAGCCTTACTGTACACAACCAATGACAAGATCACTGAAGCAAACAGTTACCTAAAATGATCCTGGTGACTCTTCTGCTCATACT
The DNA here is from genome assembly GCA_004025085.1 of Thryonomys swinderianus. NCBI lineage: Eukaryota > Metazoa > Chordata > Mammalia > Rodentia > Thryonomyidae > Thryonomys > Thryonomys swinderianus. The sequence goes on from PVIC010034370.1 coordinate 18,218, forward strand.
GTAATATCCAATACCAGCTGATCATACACAAATCAATTTTGGGCCGAGAATTCAACTGTTGCTCTGATGTCCTGCATCTCACCAAAACAATTCAACCATTCCCACTCCTTGTTCCTCTACTTTTGCAGGCTTCCTCCCATAGCATGGATTCCCATAAATCTCACTGACCCTTGGCAAGACTCCGATGGCCTCTTTAACCTTGTGCTTCATTCTAGAACAGGCCCCCCAACAAGTTTGCCACCAAAGAGACATGGTGACCTCCGCTATCATAGTCATAATTGTCTCACTAGTTGCTGCAGTTAATGCAGCAGCTACTGCCTCTGCCACCCTCCATAATTAGATCTCTACTGCCTCTGCCATCACTCTTGTCACCGTGAATGCTTCCCAAGCTCTGGGCCAAACAGTCACAATGTTTGAAAACCTCTGAAAGGTGGTGCTAACCCTCCAGCCCAGGTAGACCTCATGAGTGAAGAACTTAAACTCATGGAAACCAAGTCCCATGCCCAATGACATGTCAGTTATCCTGGCATGTGTGTTATGCCTTACTGGTGCTTAAACTGCACCAACCTCACGAACCTCTCTGATTATATGTGGCACACCTGGGACACTGCTTATGATGCCCATTTAAAGGACCTCACCAGAACTATTATTAACATAAGTGCCACCAATGACCTTGCCTCCCTGGTGCTTGAGGACATTTGGGACACTATCTGGTCGGGATTTTAACAGGTTGGTCACAACAGAGTGGGTGCATCAAGGGTCTAATTTTGGGATCCACTTATGTTCTTATGGTTGTTGTAATACTCCTGACTTGCGCCATATATAACATTGCAGGAAAGGCTCATCGGCCATACAATTAACCTTACAAAAATATGTTAGCCAAAACAAAACGACACCACCAGGAGAGAGATGATAGCCACATAGAAGTGTGGTTAAGCAAAGTACAGTGGGTCTACATCTCCTAAGCCATAGGGGATGTATATGGACAGGGCAAAACCCAAAGATGGATTTAGTCAAGCAGGGCCCACCAGTAAGACACCCTTTTTACCCAGGTGCCAAAATGGGTATACTCCCGGTAAAAGCTCCTGGATCTTGTCTGATGGTTTGTGTCCAATTGATCTTTGGTAGCCCAGTCTGTACTAAGCTCCCTTTGGTCACTCACATCCTTCTCCCCTACATTGGGCCAGAAGGCTGGTCAGTTAATGATGGGTAAGATTTCTCCAGAGAGAAACAACCTAAGCCAGGGGCAGCTGCACAGCCCAACCGAGACCTAGATGGGACTGGTTAGCCAATGATGGGTAAGATTCTTCTAGTGAGAACAACCTAAGGCAGGCACAGTCACCCTGAGGTCTTTTTAAAAACAAAAGGGCCAAATCTTTCTCCAGGTACTTCCACTTCTCT
>PVIC010034371.1:0-19604 GCA_004025085.1 Thryonomys swinderianus
GATCTCCACAATGGTTGCACAAGTCTGCAATCCCACCAACAGTGTAGAAGGGTTCCTTTCTCCCCACAGCCACGCCAGCATTTATCGTTGGTTGACTTTGTGATCGCAGCCATTCTTTGTGGAGTGAGGTGGAATCTCAATGTTGTTTTCATTTGCATCTCTCGAATGACCAGAGATGTTGAGCATTTCTTCATATCATTTAGCTATTCTTAAAAAAACAGGGTGTTATTTAATGGATCTCATTTCATAGATGAGAGTCATACTATCTACAATTCAGCATTTGGCCTTGAGTTCTACTATGAGCAACATGGCTGTGGATTGTAATACATCTGGTAGATTTAATTTGAAGTTACCCAGATTATTTTGACACATCCAAAATAGTTTCTTTTCTAAACATTTATGTGATCTAAATCTCATATTTATTTGTTAAGTTTCTACCAAGTGCCTAATAAAAAGACAAAGCACTGCACTACTCTAAGACTGGATATCTACTTGCCCTAAATTCTGTTTGACTAATGCATTTAATTCTTTCTAAAAATTTAACATCTTTGTTTCCTTAAAACTCAGAGCACTTTGCTGAAGGAAAGTACTGAAATCTTGCCAGTGAAAATGATCAGTTGGCTTTGAATCAGAAAAACATTTTTCTCTCCACTTAATTAGTAATCTCTCTGGATTGTGGTTCATTGATCTTCATATGGAAAATGCACTCACTGAGCTTGTCCAATGCCAGGTATATGATGTAAGATGCTTTTATTATTCTGCCTGTGTAATAATATGAAGTGAGACCAGCTACTTATAAATTCTGGAAGAAACTGCAATCTTCCATAAACACAGATGTAGCTCCTGATGAAAAGGAAATGTGTTTAATCATGTATAGGATAATGATGGAGGCGGGCACTGAATCACACCTTTCTGTCTTTAAAGGTGGCCCTCTTATCTGAAAGCTGAGAGGACACTGAATAATTATAATGTATCTACTCTGTGCCAGGAACACCAGCAAGGAACTCACGGTACTGACGTGAATAATAACAACCCTATTCTCAAGCAGTAAACCTAAGGCTGGAGAGATAAAGAAGAAAATAGTTTTGTTAGAGAGAGATTTTAATTCTAAGACTGATGCAAGGAACAAACAGATTTTTCTACCTGGGAAGAATTTCACCCATCTCCACGAAGGTGCTGAGTAAACTGGGGAAAGAAGATGGAAAGAAAATTCCCATTCTATGGAAATCACAGGACCAGAAGTGCTACTGAAAAGTTCTACCTAGTAGAAAGAACACTTTTACCGTGTGGTTACTACTGAAGCCCAGACAATCATCCGACTGCCAGAGGCATGTGGGAAATCCTCACGGAATCTTCCACATCCTATCTCAGCTGTGCTGGCCTGTTCCTCTTGAGGCCTGGGAAATCATTGCTGCACACCACGTGTCTGTGCTCTGACTTCCTGATCCTCAATTCCACGGCACTATAGGGAAATAGTTGCTGATTATAGTTGGCTTTGCTGCTCAGAGGTGTTTTATCTACCTTCGTTGCTAGTGGTTGTGCCAATTACATGTTCCGCTGCTCCTTAATTAAATTCTTAATCTCTATAGTTTTAAAACAGAAAGTCTTTAGTTCTAAGCTGCAAGGAAAAAAAAATGTAAGAACAGCAAATAATACACAAAACAAAACCATTCATAATTGTTTAGAAAATGGGAAAGCTAGCAGCTGCTCAATTCCATTTATTTCTGTTATCTGCAGAATTTCTCACTGAAGGCAAGAATAATCACTGTACTCAGCAGCTTGAGAAATGCAATTCTGTATAATACACAGAACTCTGAAGAACTGCAAAATACCAGGAAAGTTAGCCATCTTGGAAACTGAGAGTGTTTCAAATTTCCTCAAAATAATAGTAAGTCCAAAGGGCTTTCAGCATTCACAATTAATTCATCTATGCTTTGCTTTACTGAAGAGTTTATTATCCCCAGCTCATAGATGAATAAGCTAAAGCACTCAGCAGTTTCAAGTTCATGTAACAACAACTACAGTCAAAGAAGCGAATCCCAATTTTCCACTTCCCAGGACCATGGTTTATTCCCTTTTGTCATAGCACACATTTTTTCCCACACTATGACTTACCAGACAGCAGGCACAATGAAACCACTGTATGAACACTCTTGTGTTGTGCCTCTATACTTACATAAATGTAATGAAATATTGCTATTTCCTTTAATATGAGTGTTGTTTCCGTTGGGAGTCTTTCTCCCTGTTCATGTTCCAGGAATATTTTCTAATACCATCAAATCTCTTCTAGTCCTGAACTCTTAGACATTTGGGTGCCCCATCGAAATACCTTTTGTCTTCAGTTTTCTGTGATAGATATTTGTGATTTGTTTTTCTGTTATAGCCTGGCTTCAGTGGATTATGTCAGAGATCTTTTTCTATTTCTTTGGTTTTTGCAAATATAAGAACTTTACATTTAGTATTTTCAAGTGCTCTACCTATTTCTAGACATTTGGCTGTATGTGTTGTAACTAAACTTCCACTTTCCTTCTACCCACTCGTTATCCCTACATCTGTCCACCTTTTCTCTTAGTCCAACCATCATTATGCAGTGCTTAGTAGATGCAAGGAACGACTCTGGATGCCAAAGACAAAGAGCGAAGCACCATAGTCCTTATCCATAAACATACACGTTGTTAGGTGGGCCAGGGTAGCTATTCACCCATTCATTATTCATGCTTATTGGCAGCTGGTACTCATTAAATTCTGCATTAGACACTCATCAACTAAATAGGTGCTGCCTCTGCTTCTTATAGACTTTGCAACTGCATGAGGGGGTATGATATTATTTATGAACTAATGTAGCAATATGGTGTTAAGGAACTACATGGAAACCGCACTTCTTATGGAGATGGGAAAGGCCATCCGATAAAGAAATGTCAGCAGGTGCAGTGGCTCACGCTTGTGACCCCAGCACTCAGAAGGGTGGGAAAGGAGGATTGCAAGTTCAAGGCCAGAGCAGGAGATTTAGTGACTTATAGAGACTCTGTCTCAGTAATTTTTAAAATTGACTTTATTGGTACATTTTATACATACATTGTGACCGCATTCAACTTTGAGAATTTGTAGTGGTGTAAGCCACATCGTAATTATCATTTTTTTCCCATTCTCCTGCCCACCACACAACCCTCACTCCTCTCTATACAGAACCTCTATTTCATTTTTGGGGTTTTTTTAATCAAATATTTTCTTTTCCTTCTTTACTTTCCCCTACTCTCTCTTTTCTTTTTCCTTTTCAATATTTTCTGCCTATTTCATAATGCCTATCATACATTTTGTAACCCATTCACACCTTCAGTTTCTCATACTAGAGAAATGATATGGTATTTATGCACTGATGTCCTATTTATTTCACTTATAAGTAGGTCCTCAAGGTACATTCATTTGAGCATAAATGACTTAATTTTATCGTTCTGAGTAATATTCCATTTAATTTTTTAAATTGCATTTTTTTTTTTTGAGACAGGGTCTCGCTTTGTAGTTCAGGCTGGCTCTGAGCTCACTATGTAGCCCAGGCAAGCCTCGAACTCAGCAATCCTCCTGTCCCTGCCTCCCGGGTGCTGGGATTACAGGTGTGAGCCACCACACCTGGTTTAAATTGCATTCTTTATTGGTACAATTTGCATACATCTCACAATCACACATAACATTGGGGAATTTGTACCAATATATGAAACAGTCAATTCTCATTTTTACCCATATCCCTACCCACACCTCCCCACCTTCTACATACATGCTCTTTTATATACCCAAAAGAATTTAGAAAATCACATTGGAAAGATAGATGTACACCCTTGTTCATAGCAGCTCAGTTCGTGATAGCTCAATCTTGGAAACAACCCAGATGCCCATCAACTGGAGACTGGATAAAGAAGATGTGTTTTTTTAATATAAAATGGAGTATTACTTTGCCATAAAGAATGACAAGATTGATTCATTTATGTGCAAATGGATGCATCTGGAGGACACGCTAATGAGTGAAATCAATAGAGCACAGATAGACAAATACCAGATATGAGCACTGGTAGATGCAAATGAGCTCTAGTAGTATGACAGTCTTTTTAGAATGGGAAATTTCCAAAGGAAATTTGGTGTAGGGATGTAATGAGGGGAAGGAATAAATATTATTCCATTTAATTTAAAACAAAAAAAAACATCTTCGCTGGGTGTGGTGGCTCACGCCTATAATCCCAGCACTCGGGAGGCGGAGGCAGGAGGATTGCTGAGTTTGAAGTTTGCCTAGGCTACATAGTGAGCTCAGAGCCAACCTGAACTACAAAGCAAGACCCTGTCTCAAAAAAAAAAAAAAAAAAGCCCTTTTTATCCAGTCTTCTGCGGATGGGCATTTGGGCTGTTTCCAAGATGTAGCTAGTACAAAGTGAGCTGCTATAAAGAGGAATGAACATATATAGCTGTGATATGAATCTTTTAATTCTTTCATGAATATACCTAGCAGGAGAAGAGCAGAGTAAAATGAGATTTCTGATCTTAGCTTTTGGAGGAATCTCCACACTGATCTCCACAGTGGTTGTACCAGTGTACACTCCTACCAACAGAGAAAGATTCCTTCTCCCCACAGCTCTGCCAGCAAAAAGAATATATTTTAAGATGGCTGCAAATGTATTTCAGTATAAAGGCCCTCTCAGAAAGTGTGTTATATGAAATGTGAAGGGCAGTTTGCCACATAAATGGAAAAAATGAATGACCTATGAGAAAACAGGCTCTGGAGAGAATGAAATGTTACTACATTTGGTAATAAAAAGTTGGGAACATGCTTGAAAAACACCTTACAGAGAGTAGAATTCTATTTCTCAACTATGAATTCTAGTTTTCAAAACCATTTTATTCCTGTATGATATCACTCATAAACTTCTGGTGTTAATAATTTGACGATAACTACACACTGATGGATCACTGACACTGATAAAGCCATAAAACCACCATGACCTCTAAACTTTTTATTTTATCTGTGTATTTATTATTATTTACTATAAGAACCCTTAACATAAGATTAATGTTGTCTTAGTAAATTTGAAGAATACAATACTGTATGTATGTTAAAAAGGCACTCTTCCCCTGGTACACCTGCATGATTTACCTTACAGAACTAAAACTTCCACATTTTCACTAATACACTTCATTTTCCCCTCTCCCAGCCCTGACAAACTCCACCCTACTTTTGCTGCTTCTTCTCCTTCTCTTTCTTCCTTTCTTGAGACAAAGCCTCACTTTGTAGTTCAGGCTGGCCCTGAGCTCACTATGTAGCCCAGGCGAGCCTCAAACTCAGCAATCCTCCTGCCTCTGCCTCCCGAGTGCTGGGATGACAGGCGTGAGCCACCATGCCCTGCACTGTGGTATGTGGTACTGACTGCTGGTGGGCGTGAGTCATCCAGCATTGTTTTATGTGGTTACCAGGGATAGAACCAGGGACCCTGTGCCTGCTAGTCAGATGCAGGAACCACTGAGCTAAATCCTCAGCCCCTCTTTGCTTCTTTGAGTTTTGCCTTTTTCATATTCTTCATGTAAGTAGATCCTGCAATATTTTACTTTTGTGTCTGGCTAATTTCATCTACCAGAATGTTACTACTAATGATAGACTATTTCCTTTTCAAGACTGAATAACAATTCTATTGTATGTACGTCTGCAGTATCATTAGCCTGTGGTTTTAAAGCTCTTCTTCCCAAGTAAAGATTAGATCTATAGTTGTCCAAATGATTGTTCTACAGGTAGAACAAGCATCACCTGGGATCTTCTTAGAAACACAAATTCTAGTTCTCTAAAACTATCACATGCATGTGCAATTTAAGAAAGCTTTCAGATGATCTCAATGCATGCTCAAGTTTGAAAATGGGTAGATTAGGTACGTACAGGAATGGTAGAAGAGAGACCCTTTAGGAGGTTGAGGTACTATTTCATGGAGGAGTGATGTGTTAGTCACCTTTCCTTAGTGGTGACAAAATGATCGAGAAAACAAACTTCAAGGAGATAATTTATTATGGCTCATAATTTCATGGTTTTGATTCCTAGTCACTTAGTTCTGCTGGGTGTCTGATGGCTGGTAGGTATGGTGGCAAAAAACTGGTAGACAGAAGGAAGGAGAAGAAGAGGAAGAGGGATTGAACCAGGAGCCTTGCACTTGCCAGGCAGGCATTGGGACCACTGAGCTAAATCTCTGGTCCCATACTTTTAATTATTAATTGATGTGGGCGAGAGATTTAGCTCAGTGGTTCCGGCACCTGCCTCACAAGTGCAAGGTCCTGAGTTCGATCCCCGGTAACCACATGCAGTGCTGGGCATGGTGACTCACGCCCACCAACAATCAGTACCACATACCACAGGGTGTGATGGCTCACGCCTGTAATCCCAGCACTTGGGAGACAAAGACAGGAGGATTGCTGAGTTTGAGGCTTGCCTGGGCTACATAGTGAGCTCAGGGCCAGCCTGAACTATAAAGCAAGACCCTGTCTCAAAAGAAAAGAAAAGAAAAGAAAAGAAAAGAAAAGAAAAGAAAAGAAAAGAAAAGAAAAGAAAAGAAAAGAAAAGAAAAGAAAAGAAAAGAAAAGAAAAGAAAAGAAAAGAAAAGAAAAGAGAAAAGAAAAGAAAAGAAAATACTAATTGATGTTTTTCATTCATTTATGGCATCTTATTGCTGAAAAAATATAATTTCTGCATTGTTTTGTAGCATATTTTTATTATATACTAACATGTATCATTGTTGTACTCCAGGTACCGTTTATTCTATTTTTAGATTTTTATTTTGTTTTATAATAATACCACTCTTTCCTAGAGTCTCCTGTTTAGAACTGTTTCACTATCTATGAGTGAAACATAGTGAGACAATTACCCTAACCTGAGTCCTAATCCCATTATGTATTACATATTTCAATTCTTCTTATGTATTAGTTCAAACACACTTTTTTTGGCGCTTTGAATTTAACTTTGTATGTGCTAAGCACGTACTGTTCCACTAAACTGCTCCCAAGCCCTGCTTAAACTTTCACTGTTTTGTATAGAACACCTCCTTCCAAAGTCATATTAAACTATTGCCTGGGATTACATTCAACTGTGAATTGATTTAAATAGAGGTTGTATTTGTATAGCATAATCTTTGTTTATGATAATACATCCCAAATCATTTTTATGTCATTGACTGAAGTCAAAAATCTTAGCTATTTATGGGTTTCATTTTAATATTCTCTGACTACAAAAGGTTATTACATGGAATATCTAAAATAACATTGAAACAACTGGTGTAAATTCTGTAGTTTCTATAGTATAAATATGTCACCACAAATTTCTTACCAATTCTGAACAAGAATTCTAGAACTATAACTTAATAAATTAATTTGATTGGCATATATTTATGTCACCCTAACAAAAAATAGCAGAGAATATCTCCTATTTACAAAACACTTTTGAAAATCTATCACTGAAAGCTCCATGAAGATAATTTTTTTTTCAATGAAAATAATCTATTTTTTAAAAATCATTAAACAGTCTGGCCAAGCGTTAGAATTAATGCTACTGGTATAACAATGAGTGAAAACTAAATTCTAACCTGGATCATTTTTTTAAGATTAAGAGAGGATAATTATGCAATTTACAGAGAAAGTGTACTGAATGCTACAACAGAGGTTAAAAAAATGCTTCAAGAATACTGAGGTGGGTTCTCAGGTAGCCATTAAAGCTACTTTGTCTTCAAAAATATTTGGGATCTTTTCTGTATTTAAAAACAGAAAACCATATGTGATAAATAAGATTTTCAGTTTATTTTGGAGATTAGTATCTAGAGAAATGTAATTTTAATCAGACCTGAATATGAGTGAATTAAGAAATATCTTCAGATTCTAAGTTTTGAGATCACTACTGAATCAAAATTCACATTGTTATGAACTTACTTTAATAACTATGATTATATTTATCTGTTATAACTAATATCATATATTTGAGCTCCAGGGCCGGAGGGTTAGCTCAGTGGTTCCAGCTCCTGCCTCACAAGTGCAAAGTCCTGAGTTCGATCCCCGGTAACCACATATAATGCTGGGCGTGGAGACACGCCCACCAACAATCAACACCGCATACTACAATGCCAGATGTGGTGGCTCACGCCTGTAATCCCAGCACTCGGGAGGCAGGGACAGGAGGATTGCTGAGTTCGAGGCTTGCCTGGGCACCATAGTGAGCTCAGGGCCAGCCTGGACTACAAAGCGAGACCCTGTCTCAAAAAAAAAAAAAAATTTTGAGCTCCAAATATAGTGAAGAGAAATGAAAGTGGGAAGGACCATCTGCCTTCAGTTAAGGAAGTTAACTGAGCCTTACAGAAAAGGAGAAAGATTACAGAGTAACAATCATTTCTTCTATTAAGATTAGCCCCCAAAACATGCACTATTACAGCAATAATTCCTCCAATTTGAAAATGTATACATTGTTTCACCTGCTGAGTCTCTTCTCTTCTTCTTAGTAACTTAGTAAAGTAGATGTTATTGTGGCCATTTAAAAAAAATCTCAAAAATAATATGATACTCTTTAGAAGTCAAGGCTGGATTCCTTTTTCCCCAGTGTCTGCTGGTTTCCTCACTCTCACAACTCGCTGTTCTTGGAAATGCTGGTTCTCTGTGTGATAAAATTGCACGGGCCCTACAGGCAACAACTCCATTGGCCTTTCCCTGTGCTGCTGCTGCTGCTCTTCCACACGCTCATAACTTGTATTTTACACTGACTACCCGAACGTGGAGCTCTTCAATACAAACAAAACTGCCTGGCACACTCAACATTTTACTGTCCTCCAGATTTACATCTGCTACAATGCCATGTGCAAAACTAATTTGAGTTCAGAGAAACTGCTGCTTAATTATTAGAATTACTGATCGCCTGACAAGAAAGATAAGATTAGTTTGAAAAGTCAAATATTTTAACTGGTATTCTGGTCTTGGAACTGATTCACCAGCAAACAACCCACAGCCCAAAGATCCTGATGAATTTTGAACTTGATAAGGGAGGGGCTTGGAAATGTTATTCAATTTCCTTCCCTGTTATGGCTCTCTGGAATTAGAGCAGATTAAATACTCAATTATTGTTATATATTTGGATATACTAATTAATGACTGATAGATATCAATAGGCTATCTTCAAATTAATTTGTAATCCTATCTGTAACAATGAGTCTACCTAGAGGTAAAATATTCTTTTCTATAATTACAATTTCTACATATTAAACAAGCAAAATCTTGGGCAACAGATGAAGTCTTAAGGAAATCCAGGATTGGATCTCTTTTGTTGACATTTTTCACTGGATAATGAAAGTTTTAAAGCAAGAACTCATCTCTTTCTGTCTCTTTAGGATTTGGCTCCCTAAGTGAAGGTGAATTACCATTTATATCACAAAAATCTTCCCATAAATGTTCATTTTTACTGCCAAGCCTGTGATTAATTTAAGTAAATGAAGTTTTAAAACTGGAATAGATGATTATTATCTAAACTAAAATAAACTGCATAAGCCAAACAAATTAAACTTTTTTCATGAAAAGAGTACACTTACCTTAAACTAGTAATGATGGCTAAAATCAGTCTTTAAGTGTTGCCAATTACAACAATTTTTTTCTGACCCAGATTTTATAAAACACATCTCCCCCCGCCAGACTTCTCCCAAGGAGCTTCTTATTCTAGGTGAAGAACAGAAAAACCTATTTTAGAGTTACAATAGGCACACTGAAAGCAAGAGAGGCAGACAGGTTTTCCTAAATCTGACATATTCATTTTCCTTGAGGAGAAGAGATATTGCTGTGACAGTCTATGTTTCTCAATCACCTTTTTCTTCTTGGTTTATAACTTTAGCTTCAGCATCTGTGAGGTATGGAAAGCCTAAAATAACGTGCTACCAAACGTCCTCCAGCCCTAAACTTTGATGAGCTGATTTACTTTCTTTGTCTATATTACAGCTACCTTTGAAAAATTGACAGCTGCCTGCATTGCTATTTCCCTGCCACTCTGGTTCCCATTTTCCTAATCTTTTCCAGCATAAAAAAAAAAAAAAAACATAACAGAAAGGCACGAGGATGCAAGACCTGCTTTCTTTCCCCATGCACTCTGAGCAGGATGCTCTGGGAAATTAGAGTGAGTTCACCCATGTGATCACAGCTTTTGCGAAGCTGTAGCCTGGAAACAAATCATTTCCTTGAAATGTAATGTGAGGAGATTCCACTGCGCGACAAAATGCGACTATTAGAATAGCAAGGAGCACAAGGCTGTCTGGATGAGACCTGCCTGGAATCCTTAATGTGTCTAAGAAGCCCGGTGCTGCTCCCTGCTTCAGCCTGTGGCTAACCCGGGGGAAATGTTAAAGCTGACGTTGGAGGCTCTCAGAAATCATCTTCTGGATATGACGTTGCTTAACCCATTGCTTTCCATCGTGGTTTAAGAAAGAGCTGGCAACAAGGAGAAGTAAAACACAAATCAAAGCAACAAGCAGTCAGGCCAGTTACAGCCAGCCATTGTGATAAGAATTTCCACAGCAAGAAAACAAACAAACCCACTTCATCAAAATTCAAATTGGCCCTTGAAGACAAAATTCTTCTGACGTTTCAGTTAGTGTTTTCACTAATTCAGAATAAAGCCTGTCGTTTGAATAAACCTCATCACCCCGAAACTCTATTCACATGAGCCACGAATAATACTACCAAAAAGCGAAGTGGTAACTTTGCATTTCAGCAAAGAACAAAAGTTCTCATTTCTAAAAGATCACTGAAGAAAAGTAGTAGATACGGTTTGCTTCGTGTCTCCCAACTCCAAAACAGGACCAAGATAAGGATTAAACATGAGTAAAAGTCACCAATCAGTTGACAACTGCCACCTACTACTCACAGGTTTAGATCTTATCAAAGCCAGGACGAACTTCGGGTTGGCAGACAGCCAACTGCCCTCCGTTATTAGACCTGGGGTGTACACACAACCCTATTCTTGCCTTAAGGTTAGCAAAAAATGCCCTGTGCAGAGCAAGGAGTAAACACTTTAGGCTTTGCAGCCCGTATGATCTCTGTCATACCTATTCCCTCCTGCTTTAGACAATACGTGAATGAAGGGGCAGGGCTACATTCCAGTCACATTTTCCTGAGACAAGCAGGCGGCAGACAAGATTCAGGCCTTGGGTCAGAATTTGCTGACATCTTTTCTAGACTGTTTTGTGCGGAAATGTTTCCTAGCATGACAGAAAGTTCTCAGAATTCTCCATGCACAGAAAAGGAGAGTCTACAGAGTGAGAGATCAGAAATTAGAAGACAGACAAGATTGATTCATTTATGTGCAAATGGATGCACCCGGAGGACATGCTAATGAGTGAAATCAATAGAGCACAGATAGGCAAATACCAGATCTTCTCCTTGATATGAGCACCAGTAGATGCAAATGAGCTCTAGTAGTATGACAATCTTTTCAGAATGGGAAATTTCCAAAGGAAATTTGTTGTGGTGATGTAATGAGGGGAAGGAATAAGTATGATTCTGAAAGAAAATAAAAGAGCATGTATATAGGGGGTGGGGAGGTGTGGGTGGGTGGGGATATGGGTAAAATGAGAATTAACTGTGTCATATATTGGTACAAATTCCCCAATGTTATGTGTGATTGTGAGATGTATGCAAATTGTACCAATAAAGAATGCAATTTGGAGCAAGAACAATAACAAAAAGAAATTAGAAGACAGAGAGCTACAGTATTTCACAGCCATTTCTAAATTTTACAGCAAAGAATAAGACCACTGTGCATGATTTGTGAGTCACCAAATAAAGGGCTACCATTTTAAACCACATGTAACAACCAATTTGGATGTGGTAGACATTCACTTAGATTCAGAAGGACTGAGAGGCAGAAAAGGACACACTGTCCGTAGTCCACAGTTCATTTTATATAGCATACCAGGAAATATAGGTCTCTTACAGTGTGAAAACCCTAAGAATTCTCGTTTTACTATTACTCTTCAAAGATTTCATCTAAGAACCCCATTCATACACTTTCAAACACGTGGCTGGATGCATATGCTATCAGCTTAGCACAGACAGGCTGCCAGAATCCCAAATGGTCAAAAGAAAGAAAACTGTCTCTTCTTTCTTTCTTTCTTTTTTTTTTTTTTTTTTTTTTTTTTTTTTTTTTTTTTTTTTTTTTTTTTTTTTTTTTTGCTTTTTGAGACAGGGTCTCACTTTGTAGTCCAGGCTGGCCCTGAGCTCACTATGGTGCCCAGGCAAGCCGCCGTGAACTCAGCAATCCTCCTGTCTCTGCCTCCCGAGTGCTGGGATTACAGGCGTGAGCCACCATGCCCGGCATTGTGGTATTCGGTGTTGATGGCTGGTGGGCGTGAGTCTCCACGCCCAGCATTATATGTGGTTACCGGGGATCGAACTCAGGACCTTGCGCTTGCGAGGCAGGCGCTGGAACCACTGAGCTAACCCTCCGGCCCTGTCTCTTCTTTCTTGACTCAGGGTGTCACACATGCTAGCAAGCACGGTACTACTGGACCACATCCTCGTCCGAATCATTGTCTTTCACACTGTTACTTAATGTCCCACTTTTCTAATTTAGCTCTCACATTTCAAGAACTATCATGTAATTACTGATAATTACATGTTTGATTACTTTCATGAAAGCATCCTGGACTATATAGCAAGATCCTATTTCAAGAAAAAGGCCAAAAGGAGAAAGAAGTAAAAGTGAATGCCTTTCTTTTGTATCAGTTTAGAAAAGTGGATAGTGATTTAATACAAAAATGTGCTTGCTCTGCATTGTACATATTAAATAATAGGATGTAGCTAGACAAAGTTTTGAATTTTCAATTCTACTTCCTTTTTTTTTTTTGAGACAGAGTCTCACTTTGTAGTTCAGGCTGGCCCTGAGCTCACTATGTAGCCCAGGCAAGCCTGGAACTCAGCGATCCTCCTGCCTCTGCCTCCCGAGTGCTGGGATGACAGGCGTGAGCCACCACACCCGGCCTTCCTTAAAATTGAAGACCAAAAATCTCAAATGGGCAGTTGAAATTGTGAAGCCACTTACCTTCCTGGTAAACCCATGGTTTTATTCGCTAGGACAGCTATTTGTCACCTCCGGACACCCTCGTGCCCCACCGCGCATTCACTACCAGATACTCACCTACTCTATTCGGACAGTGGACACCAAGCGGCAGCTCTTTGTCTTTTCACAGCGCTTTTCTCGGCCGATCTAGGACCACATAACCCATTTTTCTGGGGTTTCAGTTACAGAGCAGAGCGGCTCCTGCACCCGTCCCCTCCCACCTCTACTTCCTCCCCACCCAGTTCTCCTTTAGCCTTTTCAAGGACGGCAAGCCTTCAGCAGTCATATTATTCCATACCAGCAAGTTTTCTCACTCTTCTGGGTCTCTTATTTGTCACAGACATTCATCTTATTAGCAATGAATTCAACTCTCTCCGTTAAGACATAACTTTTTCAGGGAGATGTTAGAAAGTTTTGCAGCACTTCTTTTTCACCTATCGAATCTAACACAGTACCAACTCTTTATAGACAAGAGTTAACTATTTGTTAAGCAAATAACAAATGAACTTTTCCCCTAGGTTCCATAAGATAATAGTATTCAGTACAAGTGTTTGGACTATTTATTGTTCATTATTAGGGACTTATTCTGGGATGTGAGCTCACAGGGGGCACGAAGACTCATGTTGGGCAGAACCTCTCACGATGCCTGACACAGTGGGCTGTGGACTCGAGCTCAGGAAGGAAGAGCTGGGTGTCATGGCGGGTGTCTGTAATTCCAGCACTCTGGGAGGCTGAAGCAGAAGGATTAGAAATTAGAGCCCATTCTGAGTAACTCATCAAGAACCTGTCTTAAAGTTTTAAAAAACTTGAAAAGAATTTTCGGGAAGAGCCTGAGTATAATGACCTTATGTTCAATCCAAAGTACTGCAAACTATAAGATAAAGGAAAGAAGGATAAATAGAAAGATTTATACTTCTACTTTACAACACATGCTATAAATTTTGCCTCTGTCACATGGATACAAGACTTCAAAAAACATTGAATAAAGGAGAGCTTCCCTGAATTTGTTACTGGGTCCAGTGTGATGACCATATGCAAAGGATCACAAGAAAGTAATTTGTTAGACAAGAAAACCATGTGAAAAGCCAACAGTACAGATGTCTATATATTAAACTGGACCAAAGGTTTAGGCAGTTTCTACAAGGAGATAGTTATATGAATACTCATATGCGTTAAAGTGGTGCTTAAGTATGCAAGTTGCTTTTAAAAAAATTTCTCTTCATAGATTAATTCTACTCTATTCACAGGAAGGTACATGAAGTACCAAAGAAACAGTTGTAGTTTTCAAAGCTAAAGCCCAGGAATTCAGCATAATACAAACATGAAAAATTAACAGCCAACACTATTTTGTATTGGATGCAATTTTATAATTTTACTTTCATACATGAGAATACGTTTTGCAAAATGACCTCAAGACCTGAAATATAATTTGATTGCTATTATATAGTTGTTCTTTGTATACAACTTCATTGTCAATACAATATTCTGTCTCATCTTATTTTCTTTTTGGTCTTCTTTTTCCATATCAGATACTTAGGTAATATGTTAGCATTATGCAGGTTTCTGGGTTATCACTTTATAACTAAGTGGTAAGTTCTATCCAGTACCTACTTGAAACTCTCCCTTGAAACTCAAAAGACACATACAGTTTTCAGACTCAGCATCTCCTGAGAAGTACAAAAAACAAAGAAATGAGAAAAAGGACAGGGAAACCACTCCACCTAAACGAACAGAACCTTCCTCAGCACCCCGCCTGTGTTATAAACAAGGACACTAGAGTGAGACTACCCATACCAGAGTCCCATTATTAGGGTTAAATGATCAGTTGGGGACTTAGCTCAAGTGGTACCACAGCAACCTTGGACACACAAGGGCCCAAGTTCAATCCGTGGTACCACACACACAAAAAAAAGATTAAATGATCAAAAGATTAAAAGATAAAGGATTAAAAGATTAAAAGATAAATAGATATAAAATGTTCAAAATGGAATTTAGTAGCATGCAAAGGTAAAATGTTTATTAGATGCAGTAAATTAATTTAGCAAATAAAAGTGCAATGTGGTAGCCCACTTGGTGATGGTTATTTTTCTGCTACGACTGGTGGACAAGAAAATAAGTAGCTCCTCCACGATCCTGCCCAGATCAGCACATCTGTGAACAGCACACACTGCTGTGTGACTGGATCCTAGAGGATGTTTGGTAGATGGGAGGAGATCAGTGGATGCTTGTCACATGAACGAGCACGATCCCAAAGCTGGGATGGGGGCCAGGCTGCCAGCACCCAGCCCAAGGCCAGCATTATTGCCTTTCACACAGAACAATGTAAGTGGGACCGTGAGTAAGGACAAATCTTACAGAGAGACGTGGGCTTGGACAGCTAGACTTGGTGCCGGGTGCTGTGACACTGAGAATTACAAAGCACCAGAGAGGCTCAGGAGTGGGAACCGAGACAGTCAAGACCAGAAACCAGGCAGGACAAATCAAAGCTGGGGAGAATCGTGGTTATCAGCGGATACAAAACAGTACAATCCGTGTTCCAAAAGCTTATCAGAGAGTGAATTTCTCCTTGTCCCCAATAAAATGTTCACATATCTATAATAGTGACATGTTTCCTTGTCTTAATTATTTCCCTGAGGAAACTCTTCCAATGCGGTAGAATTTGTCTTCAAATAATTTTACTCAATAATTTTTTCCTGAGGTTGGAGGAATAGCAATGATAGCGGATTTCTATAGCATGTGTGAGGCCCTGTGTTCAGTCCCCAGGACCACCTCTAAAAATGTTCTTTAATATTGTAAATCTTAACCATATATGTTCTGTTAGCCCATGTGTTTCCTGTGTGTGCCTTCTGGAGCTCTTAAAGATATTACATGGCTCCTCCATGTAAGTATCTTTTGCATATTTAAATCTACCAATGTGACTATTTTGTTTTCTAAGAATGTTCTCTTCTTCAGACTAACTTTTCTTTTTTTTAAAGAACTGCTTCCTCTTTTCTCAATAGGCTTCTTTATAACCACTTTATTTTTCTAATAATTCCCATGCTGAGATTGTTGATGCTCTTGCAAAACGTGGAGCCCAGAGGTGAAACTGTTCATGATGACAAAACTCACTGATCATACAGAAAACACTGGGGATTATTGTCTTCATATACGGGGTAGAGGTTTATCTTAATAAAACTTTTCATTAAACCAGGTTAACTCATTCTTTTCTCTAGTGGTAAGATAATAAATATCTTAAGGTATGGCCTATAAGGCTCTGCCCCAATACTCAATTCTGTTGTGCCAGAAAAGTGGACTTAAAGTAGTATGTAAATAGATAAGTTTCAATAAAATTTCATTTGCCAAAATAGTGTTGTAATTTGAGAATTCTTACATTAGATTGCTCGTATGCCTTCCATTTACTGAATTCTTGCTTTCTTTGTATTAGGCCTTAAACTATAGACTTCTAACATTTACTATAAAAAGACTTTACTTTATGCTATTATTATTATAGTCATATAAATTTATTCTATACAACTGTTGTCAGACCATATACACACACACACACATACATACACATATATTTATTTGTTTGTTTGTTTATTTTTTGAGACAGGGTCTTGCTTTATACTTCAGGCTGGCCCTGAGCTCACTATGTAGCCCAGGGAAGCCTCAAACTCACAGCAATCCCCCTGTCTCTGCCTCCCAAGCGCTGGGATTACAGACATGAGCCACCATATCCAGCACTGTGGTGAGTGGTACTGACTGCTAAGATTATGGGCGTGAGTCACCACGCTCAGCATTGTGGTGTGTCATCACCTGGGATCAAACTCTGGACCTTGTGCTTGTGAGCAGACACTGGAACCACTGAGCTAAATCCCCAGCCCTGTCAGATCTTCTTATTCTGATTTTCAGTCACTGTGAGAAAAAGCAACTCTTCCCTACTTCATGCCATCTACATATTTTAGATGTGTTCTATCTTCATTTAAATAGAAACTATTGACAAAAGTGTGGAGTGGTACAAATCCTTTTTGGAATAAAATTCCAAATTAACAGAAACGTGTTAATAATAATCCCTTGAAGACCTTCTTCTAATCAGGTATTATGGATTAATTTGACCACCTAGCCTACATTTTTACAGCATATGCATAATTATGGGAAATTGTAAAATATCTTAATAGACTACAAAATCAATACCTGTAACGCCTCATAATATTTTAGTTTAGTAACGCAAAAAAGGGGTTTAAATTGAAGTTTTTCTGTGTAAACTGGTAGAAAGTCTGCTGAGGTTTTCAGTCCCCTCCCACGTTGCAGCAAAGGGAAGTACAATGTCTGCACGTTTAAGAACTCAAGTTGCAGCTCATACAATGAAGTTTCTACCAAGTACTATTTCGGAGTGAAATGATTGTATCACAAGGAAGTATACTTTTCATCCATAGACTATATTTGGAAGATTAATGATGAAATGTGGATGATGAATGGTGAATTTCTTGTGCCCAGTAAGGAGTGGAGTAGATAACAAGACCATGTCTATCTCTGAAAAAAAAATCTCTCACTGTAAAAAGTTTGTTTGGTGACGTAACTCTCAAGGATTTATTAAGGAAACAGCTCCTCATCTTCTCACTGATAGAGACGTCGGGAGGGATGTGAAATCCACACAAATACCTGCAGCTGGGCCTCCCTTTCATTGCTAATTCCTTGTTATCGGCAGCTCCTGGGACTGTACCAGCAATGGCTCTAAAAGAGGATATCGAATGAGACTGAACCCCTCACAGCCTGAGACTCGTGAAATATTTATTTATACACAGAAAAAGGGGAACTGGACTGATTCTTTTACTATTCTTATTAAAATGCTAGCCATGCAAATTCTGCTTTCACCTAAAATAAGATCATCCACAAAGAACGTTAAATATCCCACACTCTTCTTTTCTTAGAATATTTCCGCATTGTTTGTTTATATCAGGAATTCCAGTTAAAAACATTGTTGTATGATTTGTGGGAAACATTCTGAAGTAAGAGAAAGAACTGAAATAAAGTCTGAATTAAAATTTAAGTGAATGCCTTATGATTATAAAAAATAACTTTGATAATTTTCAAAGCTATTTGCATCAAAATCCAACAGAATAAAAATCACTTTTTTAAGCATAATAAACTTAAAAACATACAATCACAACCTAAGCCTTGAAATTATAACATTCAAAAGCAAAATAACAACTTGATTAAAATGTAATCATGTACATAGTTTTATTAGAATTTCTATGCCAAAAATCTGGCTGGATTGTTTTAGAATTTCTGAATTCATGCAGTAACAGAGACACATAGCAGCATGTTCTCTATAATTACTTCTATTATACGTAAAAAAATCATATTGTTCATTTCCTGGTGAGAAGAAAAAAGTTATTCCCTTTTTTCTTTAGTATTTTCTTCTCTTCCTTCCAGCAGCCATTATACCTAAGTCCTTCAGTTATGCCACAGATAGGAGAAATCAGAATGCATTAAATTCTCTCCGAGTGTTTGGCGTTGAGAAGCTTGTTATGATAACAGTCACAGGGTTTGTCCTGAAGTTCAGTGTGATAGTTCTTGCCTAGAATTGCATGAGGTCCCGCATTCAATTTCCATCTCCACAGAAAAACTTAAAAATAAAAAGATAACATCACACATTGTGGAATAAGCATAAACCAAGGCGCAATGGGGAGACTGTTTCAGGTTTCTACTGATTTGGCCGTGTGGTGAGTTAGCAGAATTTCATCATTCTTTTTTGAGAGGAGGGAACCGCATTCCATAAGGATTTACTATTCTGTCTGTTCAGAGCGCTGTCATCCTGCTCCGGAAAACTGTTCCTAATCACGTTCCCAGATGGTGGGTTCCACGCGCAGCTCCTCTACTAAAGACCGAAGGCATAAGTGAGCCAATGTGCATTTCCCGAGCTATGTTCTTGCCCCGAAACGAAGCAGGCTCTAGGCATTCACCTCTGGCTGACCCTGACACTCCGCCCAAGCAGGAAATGAAGAGCATAGCAGAGTTTGAAATTCATCACCTGAACGGTGAAGTCACATCCCAACATGCTCAAGGAGCCACGCACTGAGTGGAGACTTTAAGAAATCTCTGTATAATTACTGGTGTCCATTGAAGTAATCATATGGAAACTTCAGAGGCTACATGCAACTAAGGTTATGAAAATCATTTAGGAAACCAGAAGCCACCACAACCAGAAAAGCAACTGACCGGGAGGAATAAGAAAGCATTTAATTGTCAGTGTGGCTGCGTTGTATTATTTCAAATGGCCACTTCTGAAGCAAAAATTATGAGACATGCAAGTAAACAAAAAAAGTGTGACTCATACACAGGAAAACTAAGTGCCACATTAGTGAAAACTGTCCCTGGAGAAATCAAGGCATTGGATATTTTTAATTATCTATTTTAAACATGATCAATGAATTAAAGTAATGTTTAAAAGAGAAAAAGGCAAGGCCGGAGGGTTAGCTCAGTGGTTCCGGCGACTGCCTCGCAAGCGTAAGATCCTGAGTTCAATACC
>PVIC010034372.1:0-19615 GCA_004025085.1 Thryonomys swinderianus
AAAAAAAAATATGGCCAGAGCATCCCAACCATAGTCTTCCTCATACTCTGTTCACTTCCCAAGTAAGATTCAAAAATAATGTGTTTTCCTCTTGACCTTGACTTGCTCCTTGTGTCTCCTTCACTGAGTCTCTCTGTACCTACATCTCAGTGCCACAAAGAACAACAGGTGCTCGCTCGCTCACATTAATTAAACATTTCGGACCTTCCTGGCCCTTCCTGAAGAGAAGTAGAAGGAATGATAGGAATGTGCGTTGGGGAGTACCCCGCATGGATATAAGAGAAGCACATCTGCTGATTGCAGCCCAGTCTGTCTGCACCCCAACCAGCACCACCTCCTCCACAGGTCCCATGCACCTCAGCCCTCAGAGGGCATAGTATTGTGACTTGGGTTGACCCATGAGGACCTAGAGGAAGGGAAATGGATGCAGATGGAGGAGATTTTCATGACTTGTCTGCAGAAGAGCTTTGGGTTTATGTGCATCCAGACCCTAAGTAGGGTCAGTATCCTCATTCACTGGCTAGCTGCAGGAGCCATGTTGTTTTTCCTTCTCCAATAAGAAAACAGAAGTTGAAGCCACATCCCTGAGCTCCTGGACTTTGGACTGATAAGCGTTTGCAGGAAATCCTGCCTCCCTGTCTCCCTCCTAGCTCATCAGTAGCCTGTTCCAGAACCCCATGGGTCTAGTCACAACAGGCCTTTTCCATGCCACCCTCTCAGCATTATCACCCTTTCTGCTCCTCTCAGCCCACTTCTGAATCAGAGGCCGTCTAAAAGTAACCATCTTCACAAGAAAAGGGAAGAACATTTTAGCAGTCTTGGAGTTTATTGTTTAAGAGATTTGTGTGCTTTGCAGAGTATTTATAAGAAACGGTTCTTGAGATTAAAGTTCTCAGATGTGCTCTCGGTCATTAAGCTCAATAGTCATTTTAGCTGTGTTCTGCAAAGCACTGGAGACTGTTCTTTATGAAACAGATTCTCCCACCACAGGTAAAGAGCCCTGTTTTTCAGTTTTTCCTTTTCAATTTCTCCCAGTTTGCTTGTTTTCTGAATTTAAAAATACCATGCACAAATATATGTGTAGGTAATTAAAATATGAAGTGGTTCATAAGCACAATGCTTAGAAATTCATTTTTGCTCTTTATAGAGATTAAAAGAGCCCAGGTGTGGGCCAGAGATTTAGCTCAGTGATTCCAGCACCTGCCTAGCAAGTGCAAGGTCCCTGGTTCAATCCCTGGTAACCACATACCATAATGCTGGGTGTGGTGACTCACGCCCACCAGCAATCAGTCCCACATACCACAATGCTGGGCATGGTGGCTCACACCTGTAATCCCAGCACTCAGGAGGCAGAGGCAGGAGGATTGCTGAGTTCAAGGCTGGCCTGCGCTACATAATGAACTCAGGACCAGTCTGAACTACAAAGCAGGACCCTATCAATAAAAGAGTTCTGGTGTGAAAATGGTCATCTTTTTCATTTTATGTTACTGATCAGAATCTCATCTCAGATGCTTTAGAATAAACTAGGAAGCCCCTCTTTCCTTTTGTCTTTCCTTTTTGTTCTCATATTATTTGACCTTAGTAAAATAAAATTTAGTACTGACTCCCTGCAAGTGAATGCATTGGCTTCTCTCCTTAGCCTAGGCTTAAAGACAACCCTACATCAAGAGTCTAAAATTGGAGTCAAAGAGAAAATGATCCTGTGGCCCTAAAACCATGAAAGTAGAGAAAAGTGGGTTAAATGGTCACAGAAGAACCTTAAGGGCCCATTGATGTTCCCTCTTTCCTTTATACACTTTTTTTATTGGTAGATGACATTAGCATCTCTCTTTCTCTGATATCCTTCAGCATTTCCTTGGTGCTGCTGGGTCGTGTATGCAAGGGTGAGGCCAATCACATCCAGGCCTCCCTGCCAGCCCTAGCCTGCCAGCCTCCTGAAAGCACATGACTTTCAGATTTTATATATAAATCTGAAAAGATTTTTATTTTATAAAAATCTATTTTATTTTTTTATGAAAAAGATTTTTATTTTATATAAATTATACACATATATGTATGTATGTATAATTTAAGGGCCTGAACCTATTATTTAAGACTTTTTTCCTTCTCTTACTGTCAAGTGTTCATTTGACTAGTTTATGGAGAGGGATTAATTGTGTGTGCTTTCTAAACAAGCCCAAAGTAAATATTTTAAATCTGTCAAATTATCCTTTACAAAAATTTGCTTGAATTCCAAAAACATTTTGTAGTATATATTTTGACCAATTTTAAATATAAGTGGCATTCTTTAAAATATTTTTTAACTTTAATCATAAATACAACACATAGTTACAGTTACGAGACTTGATTTAATTTACTTAAACTCATAGATATTCCTGTCAAGCTTAAAATGATCTTGTGACCAGTGAGGCTTTTTACCTGGCAGTTTGAATTTGTTTCAGTATTTTCAGGTACTTTCTGTTCTTTATGACTCCTCTCAGATTGGCTTTCTGTGTCTTACTCTTACATAGCTGAAATGTTTTGTAGATTGTATTTTCCCAACTCTGACTTTAAACTGAATGCTGAGGATATTGTTGTTTGGAGTTGGATGAGGAGGACTAAGTTTAAAAGATGAAGATTAAGCAACTTTTCTAAAATAATTTTAACAGACATATATTTCTAGCCCTGCGGGTGAAAAAACTTCATCTATTGAAAGGGACACCCTTCCACGAGTGTCCTTTCTTAAAGAGATGCCACATGCTGGGAAAGCACTATTACTTGTGCTTCAACAAGGCTAGAAATGGAGCCTGGCTGTTCCCTGTTAGCACAGGCTGTCCAGCCCCTTGGTGATAAGCAGAGACAGGCTGGCTCCTTCAAGGAGCCTTTCAGTAAAGTTCCCAAGCTCACTAGCTGACTTTCCCCTGTGGACCATTCATTTATCAGGAAATGAAATTGGTTACAGGGTTTCCTCACATTGCCAAACCTCACTGACGAAATCTGGTTTCTTCCAAAGGTCAGGAGAAGCATTAACTCTTTATTGTTGGTCAGCACTTGAGGTCTGTGTCCCTGGCAGCAACGTGAGGGTTGAAGGAACACCACCACAGGGAGGTAGTGGGACAGTGAAGCAGGCATTGAACGGGGTGGGGGGGGTTGCTGCATTGGAATCACAAGATGATCTGTTAGGGATGGGATTTTTTTCACGTGGACACCCATCATCTTTCAGTGTCACTTTCACAGGACTGATTTTTCCACTTTAAAAAATGAAAGCCTTTATACATGACATGAGTCACCTTATTGGCAGCATAACCTGGTAACTGACTCTCAAGATCATTCCTTAAATGTTGTGAAACTAGAGGGAACAAAAATAAAAGAAGAGCATGTAGTTGTATGGCACAGAGATTGGGTGGGAGAAGGTTAAGTTATTTCAAAGGGTATAATCTAGTTCATATGTTTAAGGAACGGAACTAGGCTAAATTATCCAAAATATTCTGACGTACTGAAACATTTCACTTGTAAGGCAGAGTTAGTCGAGCAGGACATTCTGTTGTAGGCTAGTCTGTTTGGTGCCGTCTCCAGCTACAGCCTCCTGTGTTTAGAATTAGGAGGCCCAAAGGTAACTGCACACAACATGCATGTGGCAGTTATTATGGCTATGGAAGTGGTTGCTGGCTAATTGAGAGCAGTAGCAACTAGAGACAGCCTAATTTAATTTTCAATAGTCCCTATGAGAGGATGCTATAAATGGGTCTCTTTGTAACCTTACTGTTATCCTTTCTCTGGCATTAAATGTATGATACTTAACACACATATATGATGAAACTTAAAAATGAATTTTTTGACTCCCTTTCCCCCTTTGGAGATTCTTTTCATTTGACTTTTAAACATTATTTTAAGCCTCCATAGACACTTACTATCAATGAGCTCTATTACCCTTGCCTATCATGGCTTCTGTTAGCTAAAATATATTTGTAGACACAAAGCCACCCCTTACCCTACGCCAGCTGGTAGCTTTGCTCATAATCTGAGCCCCAGAGAGACACACTAGTTTCATAAAGGGTAAATGAATGAATCATTCTCTCTATTCATCATGAGAAGACAAGCTTTTGAGGACTTAAATTGCTTTTAGACCATTGTGTCCATGATTTCAGTTGTATCCCAGGATGTTACATAGACTGAAGTAGGTGGTTACTTTTTGTGATGATCTTATTTTTTTATTCAATTTTAATATGCTTATAGCAAAAAGACCATATTTTTGAAAATGATAGAGCACTCTCTTTTAAAAGGTGCATTAGAGGAATTTCACTAATGAAAAGTACTCAGAGTATGTCTAATTCTTTTCTTGTTTCTAACAAACTGCCATTAAATAAATCTCAGTCTTATCTAATGTGTATATTGAACATGCTTCTAGTCGATAGAGATATAAAAAGTAAGAGCAGATCGATACTATAGAAGATTTGTCTTCATCTCTGATGATCTGTATCCTGTCTTAACCTGTAGGATGTGAAAGTGAAAAACGAGTATTTTAGTCTTTTTATCATATCTGCACATTCCCCAGATAGCCTCTTATAAGCAGTTCCTATTGAAGAGAAAAGCCCCAAATCCATAACTGAGAGGTTTTCTGTCATGACATGATAGGGTACATGTATCTGTGGTGTACCCACACTCGTTAGTCTTCGAGTAAATATCTCCAATATCCAGTGACTAGCATTCGTTTTTTTCCAGTAAGGATTTTCTTGCCTTTCATTTATTTGTTCAACTAAAACTGATGAAGCAACTCCTGCCTGTGTCACACTTTGCTAATGGTTGTCTCCTAAAAGGGCTGTGCTATTTAGGAGGGCAGTCTCTAAAGTAGCATTCAAAGGAGATGGTTTTCTCCTCTTCTTTTTCACATGTTAGAAATCTTAAATGATGCAAAGGCCAGGGAACTGGGAGGCAAAGGCAAGACAATTCCCAACTGAGTGCTGTGGACAGAACACAACCCTGAAAGCAACACCCTGAAACACGTAAGTAGAGAGGGAGGCAGAATGCTGAAGAGTGTGTGAGTGAATCGGGCAGATTATGCATCCTCACTGCGCAGCAGATTCTTAGTTCAAGGACAGATGTGTGTCAGCCTTGCTTAGCTCCTGGAGCAGGTGTGGAGTAAGGGACAGTCAGTGCACAGAGTCTGCACCACATGGGAAGCACTCAGCAATTATCAGCAAATGTTGGCTTCTCACTTACCTGTCAACTTCATTTTGCTAGAACAAAGGCTGGAACTAGTGCTATAGATTCTAAGCAATCAAAACACAAAGGAACTATGACCAGATTGCTCAAACCTGACACTCCTCATTTGATATATGGTTTTAACGAGTTTACCTCTCTGGCTTTCAAGGCCATAACAGACTTGAAGCCAACTTAAAAGAACTCCTACAAACTAGTATGTCAGCAGTACAGAAAATTGAGGGCCACTTGTCCTCATCAGCTAGGGAAGGGACAGAGAAAAACATATGTAAATGCTGCTTTTCAGTGTCTCTAGAGCTAGTACAAGTTTGCAGAAGGCATGATGACCCTGAGAAAAAGTTGGAGCAGGGGCCGGAGGGTTAGCTCAGTGGTTCCGGCGCCTGCCTCGCAAGTGCAAGGTCCTGAGTTCGATCCCCGGTGACCACATACAATGTTGGGCATGGAGACTCACGCCCACCAGCAATCAATGCCACATACCACAGTGCCAGGCGTGGTGGCTCACACCTGTAATCCCAGCACTCAGGAGGCAGAGACGAGAGGATTGCTGAGTTCAAGGCTTGCCTAGGCTACATAGTGAGCTCAGAGCCAGCCTAAACTACAAAGCGAGACCCTGTCTCAAAAAAAAAAAAAAAAAGTTGGAGCAGTTCCAGGACAGAGCTGCTATCTCTCCTCCAGAGAAGTATATACCTTTTATTCGGAGCAACAAGGGCAAAGCCTAAGCTCAAAAGAATTCCCACATCATCGGCCTGAACCTTCAAAACAGATAAAGTATTGAGTGACTATTTAGGTGGTTGGTTAGCTGATTATTTTACTTTAGAAAGAATTATAACAAGGTTATTTAAAATACAATTTTTTCCCTCATGTTGAGTGTGATCATGATGTGTATATAAAATGTGCCTGCTTCATAATAAAATTTTTTTAAATAAAATAAAATGATTTTTTTTAACCAGGCATAGTGGCACATGCCTGTAATCCCAGCCCTTGGGAGGCAGAGGCAGGAGGCTCGCCATGACTTTGAGGCCAGTCTGAACTCTGTAGTGAGACCCTATCTCAAAAAATACACATATGATTTTATTTACAATTTATAAGTTATTGATCATTTTTCATGACCATATTAATAACTCTATAAGACTGTTCTCTAATTGACTCTAGATGTGCAATATAAGGTGAGATAAGGAGATGGAGCTGAGCCAGGCTGTCTTAACTCTGGAGACTTATTTCCATGACCAGGTTATTGTACTTGTTTGTTTTGTGTATGTTTCCTTATTATGTATTCTGCTCTCAATATAGGAAAGCCAAGAACTTTACAGATTTTATTTTAGTTGTGTCTTTATGAAAAGACTTCTCTATGCAGGTGTTTCCAGGTGTATTACTTAGAGTTGAATACGAATCTGAATCTCCTGTGTCCTCACTTCCCAGTGAGACAAAAGAGGTGATTTGAAATGTAATTTCTCCTAGAGAAGAAGTAGGGGAAACCACTTCCTTGTTCTGTCTCCTCTTATCCTCAGCATCCTCTAACCAAAGCATCAGAGTTCCAGGGTACCCACATGTTTTTTCTTTTTTGGTTGTTTTGATTTACCACTTCTCATCCCCAGCAGTACAACTAGACAGCAACACTTTACAAAGGTAACTTCTGAATCATCTCTACAAAGCAGCATCAGACTGTGCACTTTCTCCAGTGTAGCCCTAGGATTTGTAAAAATGTTCTTTAAAGAAAGCTACAGTAGAGCTGGAGATTTAGCTCAGTCATTCTGGCTCCTGCCTTGCAAGTGCAAGGTCCTGAGTTCAATCCCTGGTAACCACATACAGTGCTGGGCGTGGTGACTCACACCCACCAGCAATCAATACCACATACCACAGTGCTGGGCGTGGTGGCTCACACCTGTAATCCCAGAACTCAGGAGGCAGAGACAGGAAGATTGCTGAGTTCGAGGCCTGCCTGGGCTACAGAGTGAGCTCAGGGCCAGCCTGAATTACAAAGTGAGACCCCTTCTCAAAAAGAAAGAAAAAAAAAGTCCTCTGTTTCAAGACCTTTACAAGTAGAAAAAATGAAGCAAATTGACTTGGTCAATTTGACAAGGCCTCCCAGAGAGGCAAGTGCAGGCCTCAGGCTCCAGGATTCCTGAAAATGTTTGAGAACATCCCTGTTTTCTGCCTTGCACTTTTCTGCACTCAAGAATACCATAGTTTTTTTATTATCAGTGTTGTCTTCTTGCAAAGCATTCTCAAAAAAGCTTGAAAGTTCAGTTATTAGCCTTTTACTGATGTTTGTACAGAAAGATGATGCCATGAGTTCTGGCTTGATAGGATATGTAGTATTTTGTTCCTTCAGATCCTTTTTCACAGATCTGTCCCCTCTGTGACTATGGAGTGTCCTTGCAAGAGAGCCAGTTTTGGAGTGCCAGGTGGCCTTTGGCAGTTACACACAGATCTGTCCAGGCCACATTCTCCAGCTAGGCCTCAAGAGCTCCCTGTTCTAGTGCTATAAATATTGTTAGAACTGTATTTTGGTGTTGTGTGTGCATGCATATTTTTTATTAGATGGAATGTGTTTAACAGACTAATTTTTATTATATTATATATCTTATTTAACTTTAATTTACAGTTTAACTGACCTGGAGACAGATTATATCCCTCTGCAGCTGTTAAAGGATACCACTCAGCCTTCCTTGTCCCCTAAACAAGGCATGCAGCTTTTACTTGCCTTTTTACAAGGCAAGCTTTTACTTGTTTTAACCCTGTGTTTCCCATGAAAGCAAAGAGATCTCAACATCCATACATCGAACATGAGTACTTGCCCTTGTACAGAAGAGATAAATAAGAATATACAATCATTGTTCCTAAGACAGTGGTACCTTGGTTCACAAGGATTTCCTTCCACATGATATAAGACACCTAGTAATCCAAATCCAAACAAAATACCTCAAACAAGGGAAATATTATAACTTCCAACCTCCTAGGTATCCAAAATGCAAATTCGTGTTCTCTATAATCAGAGAATTAATTCTAGGAACAATGGAGGTTAAGAATAGGAAAAATGATGGAGCCAGAGATTTAGCTCAGTGGTTCCAGCACATGCCAAGCAAGCACAGGTTCTTGGTTCAATCCTGGTAACCACATACAACAATACAGGGCGTGGTGGCTCACGCTCACCAGCAATCAGTACCACATACCACAGATGCCGGGCTTGCTGGCTCAAGCCTGTAATCCCAGTACTTGGGAGGCAGAGGCAGGAGGATTGCTGAGTTTGAGGCTTGCCTGGGCTACATAGTGAGCTCAGAGCCAGCCTGAACTACAAAGTGAGACCCTGTCTCAAAAAAAAAAAAAAAAAAGGAAAAATGGGGGCCGGGATTTAACACAGTGATTCCAGCATCTACCTCACAAGTGCAAGCTCCTGAGTTCGATCCCCAGTAACCACACACTGCAATGACGGGCATGGTGGCTCACTCGGGAGGCAGAGGCAGGAGGATTAAGTTCCAGGCTTGCCGGGGCTACATCATGAACTCAGGGCCAGCCTGAACTACAAAGCAAGACCCTGTCTCAAAAAAAAAAAAAAAAAAAAAAGAATAGGAAAAATAGGGCCAGGGATTTAGCTCCATGGTTCCAGTACCTGCCTCACAAGCCAAGGTCCCGAGTTCAATCCTTGGTATGGTAGCTCATGACTATAATCCCAGCACACAGGAGGCAGAGGCAGGAGGATTGCTGAGTTCGAGGTTTGCCTGGGCTACATAGTGAGTTCAGGGCCAGCCTGAACTACAAAGCAAGACTTTGTCTAAAAAAAAAAAGGTAGAATAAAGATATGCCAGGTTCAGGAACCTAATAACCTCAATTAATGTAAACATTATATGTGATAATATGAGGTAAGATGAATAATGTCAACAAGAATGAAAAATGGGATAGGAAAATTGTAGAAAGGAAGGGGATTTTAAAAAGGAAATAAGCTGTAGTATGTACATGTAACTACTCCCCAAGATGACTACAAATTGAATGTTCTGCAAACATATTTTTAAAATCTAATTTAAAAAAAACTATTGCCCCCCAAATTTTTAAATAAATTGTGCTACATTGAAATAGAACACAATGTTGAGTGTGATTGTGAGCTGTATGTAAAATGTATCAATAAAGAATTCAATTAAAAAAAGAAATAGAACAAAATACTCTGTTGCAATGAAAATGAATGAATCCTGTCCAACCCCAGTCTAAATATTAGTTTTGGGCATATAGCAGTAAATTTTTTTAATTGAATTCTTTATTAGTTCAATTTATATACATCTCACAATCACATATAACATTGGGGAATTTGTACCAATATATGACACGAGTTAATTCTCATTTTTACCCATATCCCTGCCCACCCACACCTCCCCACCCACTTTATACATACTCTTTTATTTTTTCTGTATCATATTTATTCCTTCCCCTCATTCCATTCCCACACCAAATTTCCTATGGAAATTTCCCACTCTATAAAAGCTGTCATACTTTCCAGAGCTCATTTGCATCTATAGGTGTTCATGTCAAAGAGAAGATCCAGAATTTGCCTATCTGTGATCTATTGATTTCACTTATTAGTATAGCCTCCAGGTGTCTCCATTTGCACCTAAATGAATTGATCTTGTCATTCTTTATAGCAGAGTAATACTCCATTTTATTAAAAAACCACATCTTCTTTATCCACTATCCTGTTGATGGGCATTTGGGTTGTTTCCAAGATTGAGCTATCACGAACTGAGCAGCTGTGAACAAGGGTGTACATCTGTCTTTCCAATGTGAGTTTTTAAATTCTTTTGGATATATTCCTAGCAGGGGGCTAGCAAGCAGTAAATTTTTAAATCCTTCACAAAAGGATATATACTATATAATTCCATTAATACAAGGCTCAAAGATAAGCAGAAATTACTTGTAGTTTTTTAATTTTTTATTGGTATGTATGTTTGTAGTACATAATGACTACATTCATTGCAAAGAGTTGGTACATGTATATGACTTCATTTTTTTAATTGAATTCTTTATTGGTACATAATGTGAGCTCACAATGTTGAGCTCACGATCACACTCAATGTTGGGGAATTTGAACCAGTATATGACATGAGTTAATTCTCATTTTTACCCATATCCCTATCTACCCCACAACCCCCCACCCCCTATATACATATTCTTTCTTTTTCTTTCTAAATCATATTTATTCTTTCCCCTTATTACTGTCCCCTGCCACATTCCCTTTGAATATTTCCTACTTCACAAAATCTATCATACATTCTAGAACTCATTTGTCTTATCTCTTCTCCCTCCCCTTCCCTGAATCTCTTGGACCTTATTCCTGTATGTATATGTTTATAATTTTTACCATAAAGCATGTAGTAAATTTATTTTTGTTAACTTCTTGTTGAGAAAGAAAAGGTAGGTCACGCAGTATGCGTTAAAGGAGGTTATAATGAATGTGCACTTAAAGCTTTTAAAACAGGCCAGAGATTTAGCTCCATGGTTATGGCACCTGCCTAGCAAGTGTAAGGTCCCTGGTTCGATCCTGGTAACCACATACAACACCACCAGGTGTGGGGACTCACACCTACCAGCAATCAGTACCACATACCACACTGCCAGGCATGAGTGGTTCATGCCTTTAATCCCAGCGCTCGGGAGGCAGAGGCAGGAGGATTGCTGAGTTCGAGGCTTGTCTGGGCAACATAGTGAGTTCAGGGCCAGCCTGAACTACAAAGTGAGACCCTGTCTCAAAAAAAAAAAGGTAATCCCTGCGTAAAGGCCCAAGCCTTTATTCCTGTGGGAATTGTAGTAACATGCTGTGCAAAGCATCACAAGAAAAAGCTTGTGTTTGTCTATAACTATTTTCAGACATTTGGTAGGGTTTTTTTAACCAGTATATGACACAATTTAATTCTCATTTTTTTCCCATTCTCCCACCCACCCTACAACCCCCCACCTCTATGTACATAAACTTTGTTTCCCTTTTTTCTTTTTCTTTTTTTTTTTTTTTTTTTTTTTTTGAGACAGGGTCTCACTTGTGTAGTTCAGGCTGGCTCTGAGCTCACTATGTAGCCCAGGCAAGCCTCGAACTCAGCAATCTGCCTGTCTCTGCCTCCCGAGTGCTGGGATTACAGGCGTGAGCCACCACGCCCGGCTGTTTCCCTTTTTTTAACCATCATATTTTTTCTTCCCCTTGTTACCCCCACACCCCTTTTCCCTTTGATTATTTTCTGTTTCACAATCATTTTGTATTTTTATTCATTCTTAATTTAGCAATGAATTAACCAAATGACTAATTTGTAAATATACCTTAAACAGTTGTAGACTTTCAGAAATGAGACATAGCTAATTTAAATCATGCAAGTAAGTAAAAAGTTTGACAAAATAATCTGTGTATACCTTAGAGATAGGACATCTGACTTTTTTTTTTTAATTTTTTGAGACAGGGTTTTGCTTTGTAGTTCAGGGTGGCCCTGAATTCACCATATAGTCCAGTCTGGCCTTGAACTCACAGCAATTCTTCTGCCTCTGCCTCTGCCTCTGCCTCTGCCTCTGCCTCTCTGCCTCTCTGCATCCCAAGGGCTAGGAATACAGACATGAGCCACCACACCCAGCATTGTAGTATGTGGTGCTGGGGATCGAACGAACTCAGGACCTTGTGCTTGCCAGGCAAATGCTGGAACCACTGAGCTAAACCCCAGCCCAGGACATCTGATTTTTTATGAGGCAGTATTTATCATAAGATGACTACAAATAAAAACAAGGTGTAGAATAAACAACAGAAGGCTTAGATTGTGAAATAGTTGTGAAGGCAAAAAGAAGCTTCAATCTTTGAATATAGAAAAATTAGATTTTTTTCAGTTGTAAATTGTATGAAAAAGAAAAAACATATATTTGGAATAGTGTCCCAGTGATTTATTATTGGCACTTAATACACTCCCTGGAGATGTCAAATACATGTTAACCTCTTCATAGAAGTGTAAAATATAAAAATTTCCATGTATCAGTCTGTTTGTATTATTTTTAACTTGTATTCACTATGCAGCTTTTGACAGGGGCCAGTTGCAGTATCTCCCTTCTAAAGATGAAATTGTTACCAAAAGTTTTGCATATATGACTCTACTGTTGGTTTCCCATGTCTGAAGTCCTTCTTTCTCACCGACATTCAGCTCTCTGCCCAGGCTAACCTCTGAGAGCTGTTCACACTTCCTTGCTGTGTGGAGAGAGCTGGAGCCTCCTCTGTAGAAGGGCACACCTCTCCGGCGGGGACATCCTGAAACACATTCTGTTTCCTAACTCTGTAATATAATGCCTTTCACTTATAAATTTCTTGATTTCTATTTATTTATTTACATAATACAAATTCAGTACAACTTTTTCCCCAAGATTTTTACAGGAGGAAAGTTCTCTAGGCATGAGTAAAAAAAATGTTGTTTTTTCCTTAATCTTGCTCTCCTTAATCAGTGGTCCATCTAATGTGCACTCTGCCTACAGAGGCAGAGTGTGTATTCATTTCAGGGCCAGTTTCCTTGGGAAGAGCTCCAGGTGTTTGTGTTTGTTTCTACCTTGCTGACTATGTGCTTGTCCTCTTTTGTCCAAATTAGTGGGATTGTAGTCCATTTGGATTTGTTGCAGTAGGAAAGATGAGAGGGATGTAAAAACTGATAATGTCAGAGCATTTCAGATACAGGAAGTTCCTGCTTTTTTTGTTTTTGGTTTGGCTTCTTTGGTTTTTTTGTTGTTTTTTGTTTTGTTTGCTTGTTTTGGTTTTTTGCTTTGTGCCCTCAAAATGAAGCTGGTTACTAAATTGGCTTTCCAAGTTTATTATAAACTCTTTCCAGTCACTCACCTCTGTTCTCAGCCCTCATTTTCAAAAAGGAAAAGGAAGTAGGTGAAGAAGAATCTTAAATGTGAAACTTGAATGCACACTACTAAAGGGGAGTGCGTTTTTCTAAATTTTGTTTAGATTCTGAGACCCTCACTAGAGTGAGTTTTTCCAAGTGGAACCCTAAACCCTTCCTCGTGTGTCTGTTTCCCTTCTAAATAATTTGAGGAGAAGACAGATCCAAATAGTGTGGTCATCTGTGTGTGTTCTGTGCATGAGAAACAGGGTTGGAACTGTACTGTTGGCATAAAGCACCCCAAGTCCGTCCTGGCTTCTCACTTTGAGACTCTTAGGGAATCACTGTTTCCTAAAACCTGTAAGGCACTCTGCTGGCTCCACACAGCAGCATGGCCAAATAGGCTCATTAGTCACTATGTTTGCAGGTCTCAGATCAAGGCTCAGAGATTGACCAAGACTTCAGTCAGTGGGTCCTCAATTTGTACTAGATAAGTACAGACTGCTTCCCACACTCTGATCAGTAGGGTGATCATTGATGATAAGTCCTCCTTCCTAAGCCACTGTTTCTGTATACTTCAGTGTTTACAGGGCTGATGATCAAAGATTAAAATGTGCACAACCAAGGAAACATTTTTTTTCTCCTACTCCCTATACTCCTCCTTTAGCTTTTTTTGTTTTTGTTTTTGAGACAGGGTCTTGCTTTGTAATTCAGGCTGGCCCTGAGCTCACTATGTTGCCCAGGCAAGCCTCAAACTCAGCAGTCCTCCTGCCTGTGCCTCTCAAGTGCTGGGATTATAGGCATGAGCCACCACACCTGGCTTTAACTCTGGAAAATAGGGGCAAGAGAGTTATAATTTTGACAACTCTTCCAGACAGCTTGCTTGGTCTTGGCTGTGAGGCTGGCAGGCCAGGAGCACATTTGAATTGCGCACCATGAATCCACTGTGCAAAGACCATTCCCAGAGGAAACCTGGCTGAGGAACCCTAGCAGAAAGATAAAAACACATTAAAATGGAATCAAACAGAAAATGGAAACATAATTCTATTTGTCTGCTTGTTTCTAATGAAAACCAAAATAGCAAAAGTCATTGGACTCAAAACATGAAGTTTGACTGGGGCTAGAGGAGATTCTTAGATTAGTTTCTTTTTTTTTAATTGGTACATTTTATTGGTACATTATATATACACATCCCAAATACACTCCACATTGAGAATTTGTACCAGTATATGACACAACTTAATTCTCATTTTTCCACTTCCCCTACCCACCCTGCCATCAACCCACACCCCTATATACACAAGCTTTGTTTCCTTTTTTTAAAACATCAATTTTTTCTTTCCTCATTATTTACCCCTAAACCCATTTCCCTTTGAATATTTATTTTTTCACAATATCAATCATGCATTCTAGAACACATTTACAACTTCAGTTTCTCATACCAGAGAAAAGATATGATATTTACACATCTGTGACCTTTTTATTTCAATTCAATTTGCAAAATTGAACATGTAGTAATCTACCAAAAAGAAAAGTCCTGGTCCTGATGGCTTTACCACTGAATTCTACAAAACTTTCAAAGAAGAGTTAATACCACTACTTCTCAAACCTTTTGATGAAATTGAAAGGGAAGCAATACTCCCAAATTCATTCCTTGAAGCAACCATTTCCTTGATTCTAAGAGGAGAAAAAGACTCAACCCAAAAAGAGAACTACAGGCCAATCTCCTTAATAAACATTGATGCAGAAATCCTCAGCAAGATACTGGCAAACAGAAGACAGAATTATCAAGAAGATCATACACTTTGACCAAGTTGGATTCATCCCAGGGATGCAAGGATGGTTCAATATATGTAAATCAATAACGTAATATACAACACAAACAGACTCAAGGACAAAACCCATATGGTCATCTCAATAGATGCAGAAAAAGCATTTGACAAAATCCAACACCCACTCATGATCAAAACCCTACAGAAACTCAGAATAGATGGAATGTATCGAGAAACCAGCAGCCAGTATCATCCTAAATGGTCAAAAACTGAAACCTTTACACTAAGATCAGGAGCAAGACAAGGATGTCCACTGTCACCACTCCTGTTCAGCATAGTGCCAGAAACATTAGCCACTGCAATTAGACACGAGAAGAAAGAAAAGGAATAAAGATAGGAAAAGAAGTTATACTCATTATTTGCTGATGACATGATACTCTATCTAGAAGATCCTAAAAACTCCACCAAACAACTGCTAGACTTAACCACCAAATTTAATAGCATAGCTGGATACAAGGTCAATGCTCAAAAATCAATTGCATTTTTATACACAAATAATAGATCAATAGAGAAAGAAATTGGGGATTGAGTCCCTTTTACAATAGCATCCAGAAAAATGAAATATTTAAGAGTCAATCTAACAAAGGAAGTAAAGGACCTCTACTCCAAAAACTACAACACTCTGAAAAAGGAGATTGAAGAAGATATCAGAAAATGGAAAGACATCCCTTGTTCCTGGATAGGAAGAACCAACATCATCAAAATGCCTTTGCTCACACAACTACTATATAGGTTCAGTGCAATCCCAATTAAAATCCCAACAGCATATTTCACAGATCTAGGTAAAAGCATCCAAAAATTCATCTGGAACCACAAGAGACCTAGAATAGCAAAAGCAATTCTAGGAAACAAGGACATGGCCGGGAGTATCACTTTTCCCAACTTAAAACTATACTACAAAGCCACTGTGATTAAAAAAAAAAAAAAAAAAAAAAAAAACGGCATGGTACTGGGCGTGGTGGCTCACGCCTGTAATCCTAGCACTCGGGAGGCAGAGGCAGGAGGATTGCTGAGTTCGAGGCTTGCCTGGGCTACATAGTGAGCTCAGGGCCAGCCTGAATTACAAAGCGAGACCCTGTCTCAAAAAAAACAGCATGGTGCTGTCAAAGAAACAGACCTGAGGATCAGTGGAGAAATAGATTAGAAGATCCAAAAACAACTCCAGGTACACTAAACCACCTCATCTTTGACAAAGGTGCCAGACATCCTCAATGGAAGAAAGATAGCCTCTTTAACAAACAGTGCTGGAAAAACTGGGTTTCAGCCTGCCAAAGACTGAAGCTAGATCCGTCTCTTTTACAGTGTACTAAACTAAAATCAAAGTGGATGAGAGACCTAACATTAAAACAGAAACTCTAAGCCTGCTGAAAACAGGTTAGGTAAAACTCTTGGAGACATTGGCTTAGAGAAAGACTTTTATGAACAAAACCTCTATAGCACGAGCACTACCAGAAGAAATCAACAAATGGGATCTCATCTTACTAAAAAGCTTCTGCAAGCAAGAGAAACCACCAGCAGAGCAAAAAGGCAACCAACAACATGGGAAAAAATCTTGGATTAGTTTCTGTGTCTGTTACTTCCCCGTACAAGTTCCCTTTCTAGGGAGAGGTAACTGCAAAAACTTTGCCTCCCTGCCTCTCACTCCTCTTCTGTTCCTTCTGTCATCTCTTGGATCCAGAGTTAGTCCTCTGGTGCCTGGATCAAGCACTAGACCCCTCAGCTGCCCCTCCCTTAGAAGCACTCTAATTGCAAACTACATGGACTACATTGTAGTTGCTTCTAAATCCATGTCCCACCCCTGCTTATATGAAAGCAGTGGCCCCCTTGTCCTACAGGACGGTCTAGGCTCAGGTAGACTGGATCTTCATAAATACAGCTTCCAAGGTTTCTTCACATCATACCCCCATTACATTTCAGACAAGCTGAATCCCCTGGCCATAGACTTGGAGTGTGTTTCACCTTCCTATCTGTGCTGTGAGTCCTCTGCAGGCATGCCTTCTCTTCCCACCACGTGCATGAGCCTGCCCCTTGTCTACAGATCTCCCATTTACTACTTCCTCCTTGAAACCTTTCTTGATTTCCCTAGTTTAATTTCTCCCCATAGATAAATTTGTGTGCACTTACAGGATCTTTTTTAATGCCTACTTTTCTTTTAATCTTATCCCATCCCCTAGCTTATTACATACCTAATACAGAGGCTCTGCCTATTCCTTTTACATCTCCTATCACATTAGGAGGCTACTAAGCACATTTTTAAACACAGAGTAATATAATCAGATTTCAGTAGGGACCTTTTTACTCATGTTGTCCTTCCTACCCAGGAACCCCTCAGACAGGCAGCTGAATGTGAGGGCTTTAACTTGATTCTTAGTTGGCCAGACTTGTGAAAAATTCCTTCTACCCAGAGATCTATCCAACCAGTCCCCCATCCTTCATGACCACCTAGATTCACTATCTTACCAGGCAGCCCTGCCCTCTCTTACTCAGTGTCTCTCTTATAAGCCACCATAGACCTTGGCATGTGTCATTCCTGTTGGCAAAGTATTACTTGGAGCTGTAGGTGGCAGGTGCTTAACTCTTAAAATTTTATACCTAGTATTAAGAGAAAACCGTATGTAAACCATGATCCAGCCAGGCACGTTGTGGAAAATGTACAGAAAAATGCTGTGAACAGAAAGGACTGAGCCTGGCAAGGAACATGAAGGACTGACTATAGGTGGGGGCCTCCAGGCCAGCCTGATGCCTGTAGTGATATGGGATGAGGGTACCTTAGTGCCAGAAGTAATGTCAGATGAAGCATGGAGGCGTGCATAAGCCTGGAAGCACAGGGATTTGAGGAGTTTCAGATGCAGCGACCAATGGAGAGGAAGTAGATAAACCTAAGAAGTCATACACAGTCACTTTATGAAGCTTCTAGAATCCATCCGAATCAGAATTTGTAATTATTATATGGTAGTTTCTATCATTAGGTTTACTTTGGAAAATTGTTTTTTAGTTATTTTTCCCCCATCTGTATTTATCTGAGATCTCCTTAAGGACAGGAATGATACTTTGTATATTTTATTAAATGCTTTTATGGTAGAAAGCGCCACCCTTTATCATAATGGGTTATCATAACATGGAGCAAAAAGTTCTTACCTGTTTGATAATACCTAGGAGTGAGTGAAATCATATGTTGTCCATAAGGAAGCTGAGATAACCTTAAAAAGAGTGGCCATGAATTAATGACAAGGACTGGCAAGATGGGCACACAGGGTTCACTGTACTGTCATCTCCATTTTTTGTGTATTTGTGAGATATTGGACCTACCCCAGCTACCATCCCAGCTACTCCAGAGACTGAGGCAGGAGGATTCCACCCAAGCAAATAATGAGACCCCATCTCAAAATTAAAAGGGATAGAGATATAGTTTTATCACACACGCACACGCACACGCACATACACCTGTGCAGTGGTCAGCTTGTGGCATCCTAGCAGCTCCCAGCTTCCTCACACCATGGCCCTGTGTAATAACTCTCTGTGCCTCTCACTGCCATCTGAGCCTCTGCTACATCCCTCATGACCAGAACAGTGCAGAAAATAGGTAAGTGTGAACCAATGAAAATCCACCAGCCAGCCAAACAATGGCAAAGAAACCATTGTTTGTGTCCACCATTACACTGAAATATTGTGTTTATTAAAGCATTATTGGTTATAATTATAAGGTAAATATTAACAAAAGGAAGGAAGTATACATGGGTGAGCAGATCCACCTGTACCTTAGCATGTTTAGGCTGCTCTAACAAAATACCATAGATTGGGTGACTTTTAAACAATATTGATTTCTCCCAGTTCTGGAGGTTAGAAGCCCAAAATCAAGGCAATGGCAGATTTGTTATGTAGCGAGGGCCCACTTCTGATTCATAAACAGCATCCTCTTAGCTATGTCTTCTTCACATGGTAGAAAAGGGAAGCTACTCTCTGGTATCTTTGATATGGTCACTCATCCCATCTGTGAGGGTAAAGCCCTTAGGGCCCAATTGCCTCCAAAGCTCCACTTTCTAATTACTATCACCTTACCGATTAGATCTCATCATGAATTGGGGAAGAGATACACAAACATTCAGCCTCTTGCAAGAGAAAAGTTTTATCTTAAGCACAGAAAATTTTGTTGAGGGGATCGGAGATGGTGATGAGGGGCTAAAGAGATGCTAACGAAGACAGTGACATCCAACTGCAGGGCTAGGTTTCTGCAGTTTTGCCCTCATAGAAAAAGCAGAACTTTTATCTTAAAACATCTTTCTTCATCAGAAAGTGTTTTGTATATTCGCTAGAATGGAGAAATTATAGAAGACATGTCTGCAGTGTAAATTGCTCCAAAATAAGCCCAACATTCTTTCTTCCTTAATTTGCTTCTTTGAAAGTAAAGCATCATTTAAAGAGCTCCAACACTCATGTTGTCATCCCCTTGAGGCTGAACAGACACTAGTTCTCTGTAGAGGAAGTTTGTAATTTTCGCCTTGTTTTCTTCTTTGGACCAAATTTGGACTTTTTTCAAAAGTAAAAGGTGTGTCGGGCCGGAGGGTTAGCTCAGTGGTTCCGGCGCCTGCCTCGCAAGTGCAAGGTCCTGAGTTCGATCCCCGGTAACCACATATAATGCTGGGCGTGGAGGCTCACGCCCACCAACAATCAACACCGCATACCACAATGCCGGGCGTGGTGGCTCATGCCTGTCATCCCAGCACTCGGGAGGCAGAGACAAGAGGATTGCTGAGTTCG